>JAEIIJ010002669.1:0-85879 GCA_018904815.1 Drosophila ogumai
AAAGTAGAAGTCAAAATATCAACAATTTATGTTTTTAAAATTTCATAACAAAGCCAAAAAACAACGTTTTCCGAATAGAATTTAGTGACTGACTGAAATTATAATTCCCTGCAAGGGTATAAATATCGTTTAGTGTTATGCTATAGATTTTTCCCTAATCATCCCCCAATTTTCCCGACAAGAATTATATATTGTTATGTTTCGTAGGAACAAACTTCTAGTTTCGCACCCTTTCAGCTCCGAAATTGGGTCACCTTTGTCCCCCTGAGACCCACACCTTTTCGGGCCTCGTTCATAAAAAGGTGTTAACCACAGGACAGGCCAATTACTGTAATTGCCCGGCCCACGAAAAAGTGCCACATCACACAGGCATTACCAGCAGATACTCCACGGCGAACAGGGCGTATACTTGATGCGTGCGACAGAACCCGGCACGCATGAGATTTCCAAAGAAAGCACTTCGATTAATCACATCGAAAGCCTAAATAATTTAAGTCAGTCTTTATCTTTGTCATTGTCGTTGTTTTGCATTCAAAGATGGAATGAATAAATAAAAAGTGCATTAGAGAGCGCAGCTTGAAAGAGAAAAGTGAATCAATCAGTGAAAGCTGTAACTGTTATTGTAACTGTCCTGGCTAAAGTTCAAAGTTCACAGACAAATGTAAAAGGAAAAAAGTCCTTTCAAAGATTTCTCTTAGATTTTTCTTGGATTTTTCTTGGATTTCTCTTCGATTTTTTAATTGAAGTCCCTGCAAACCCCAAAAGCCATAAAGCGAAGCAGCAGATGGCTTAATTTAAATCACAGATTCCCAAAAAAGGTGGTTGGGGAGAACAGAGTGCTCCTCCAGCTTTTCTCAGCTTAAAGACAGACACCAAATCAAATCCTTCGAATGGGATAAAGACCGCAAAGTGTCCTTGAGTTCATCATTTATCAATGTGTCACTTAGCGAGACTTCTCAGGTCACGTCTAATGATTTGGCTTCTGTGTCTGTCAGCGAAAGTCAAAGGCAATAAATTTCATCGACTCTTTTTTTAGGGGGGATGGTATTTTGTGACCTTGGTTTGAGTTAACTTCCGTAACGACACTTTAACGAATCTGGCAACATGAATTTGCAATTAAAAAGCAATCAAAATGAATAAATTGGCTGCCAAGCAGCGTGCTCCTTAAATATTGTATGATTTTACAATTGAATTCTGGATTAACAATTGAAAGAGCGGAGGGGAGGGAGAATATTATTCCAGTCAATTCATGTATTTTAATTAATTGCGCAAATGGAAAAGGAAAGTTGAAAATAATGTAAAACCAGGCAATGGCTGAAAGGGAGGGAGTAAATGTAGTAGCAAATAACAATAAAAGTTAAAAAAAAAACAGGGCTTAATGACAAAATGAGGACACCACCCCTACACCCTTCGCTTTTCAAGGCTATGGCCGTTAGGGCAATAAATTTATTAAATGGCCAAAGAGCACACAAAGAACACCCCCCCACGTGGGCAGCAACAAAAAATCATGTTAAACAAGCTATAAATAAGTGTGTGTGCCAGTGTGTTCGCCCATGTATCCTGTCCTCAATTGCGTGTTCAAACAACAAAATTAATTGCCCAGCCAGGGCAATCAATTTTGATTAAAGTTGAGTCGAAGCGCGGCCGCCAGAGTTCCAGAGACCAAGTGTTTTGGAATTAAAGTGCACTATCTGCTATCCACAATATTCCCAAAGGGCATCCCGGTACATCGTCGGCTTTAAGAGTCAATCAATATATACATATCAGTGAAACCCTCCGGCCGCCGTCGGTGATCGAAAATGCAACGCAATTTGACAGAGTGATCGGAGCGACGTGAAATTAACTAAAGTGCTGCGTGCCGCGTCGGTTCGAGCCAATGGATCATCTATTATGCAACATGGCGGGCAACAGTCGCAATTCGTCCTACAATTGTCTCTCCTCGTGGGACTCCTACGATCGAATACCCAGGTAAGCCCCGAGCAATGCGGACATCGCGCATACGCCCCGTGCGGCCTAACTCAATTCGAAATTCGATTTGAGCATCGTGATTGCCATTAACAGGTCAAAGTGGCAGCCAGGCGTCGATTCATAATCGAATCAGCGTCTCAACTAAAAGCTTAAACACACAATCAAGAAGTTGGTGGGGCAGGAGGAGGGTTCATTCGTGGGAATTTCGCCTATAAATATTTGAGTATTTAGTATTTCTGTGAAATTAAGGCCGGAAGTCCGTGATGGAAATGCATTCCCTTTCTCGAGTAATTTCAGGAATTCCGCCCTCACTTTCAGCTGTCATTGGCACAGACATAAATAAGTGAATATCCCGGAGAGCTCTTAACCTTTTACGAGACGCAATCAATGCAGCTTCCTTAATGGACATTCAGCGGGGATACTTATGAGGGAATGCCGCCTCATCAGGGTGGCAATAAACATGCATGGAGCCGAGAACAAAACAAGGGAAGACCCCCAGCCCTAGAATGCAATTTGTGGGTACCTGAGACCACGCATGGCCTAGATGGTGTCTTTTGTCCGCCTTTGTGATCCCTTGCCATTGGACCATTGTGTAGACGGAACATACAAACGAAAAAAGTAGCACAAAAAAACCTTTTGCTTTCGCTTTCGGCCGGCCTTGTTATCTTAGGCATTTTCCCAGAGCTCCTTTTGTGGCCTTTGATTTGGCGGGCTTCGTTGCCTCGTTCCTTTCGAGCGCAATTTCATCAAGGAGTTGTAATCAAATCTCGACACGAAGCAGAAACCTGAGCCCACCACGCACAGGAAATTAAATCAAATTTTCTTTAAAAAGCGCCAAATCAAAAATCAATAAAGGTAAAACAATCTAAGCACATCCCGCCGCGGGCTGCCCATTTGCCCATTTTAGAGAGCTTTAAACTCAATATCTGTGGATAATCAAATGATGGCACAACAAAAACACATTAACGTGCAATTTGTCGTTAGCTCAGCTCGGCTTGGCTTTCTCCCTTGGCAAAGAAAATAGAAGCCAGGCCAGGACCAAGACCAGGACCAAGGACCAGGACCTTGGCACAAGAGGCGAATCAATTTAAGTCCAAGTCCAAGTTGGGGGTTACTTTAAAAGTTCATAACTTGGCGCTCTACCCGCAGCTCAAAACTTCACATAGGCAAATTTGTGAGTTCCTGCGGGGATAAATCCAATTATTTGGGGTTGCAAAGTTCATATTAAAGATGTAAAAAGAATTATAATAATACAAGAAAAGCTTAAATATATTTAAATTGTAAAAATGGTGTTATTTTTTATGAGGGTTATTTTCTTGATATATTCTACAAATAATTAAAGGCTTAAAGTAATAAAAGAAAAATCTAATCAGAAGTCAGCTTTAATTGAATATATTTCTTACTTCAGACCAAAGTTAAAAAACTTTTAATTGCGCCATATTCAATTACAAATCTTAAGCCAACTTTTCTGGTCAGTTTTCATCTAGACAATTATTTCAGTTGAAAAAGTTTGCAAATTAAAGATGTATAAAAATGCAAAAATAAGTCCCCAAGACCTAGTCTTAATTTATACAATAAAGGTGAAGTTTTAAAAGACGCATAAAAGAGCTTCACTTAATTACAATCAACTCTCCACAAGGGGCTGAATTTTATTTAAAAATATATTTGAATAGTTTGATCTCTGTTTTTGCCACTCTGCCAGCGTTTTCACAATTATTTTCCTCTATGGAAATATTTGCATGCAAACGGAATGCAAATAATTCAAAGTTTTGATTGCATGTGTTTATGTTTGTAGAGTAAAATGCGATTTATTTTATTTGCTCGCCACTAAAGACTTAAAGCGATGAAACGTGGCTCACAAGTGACAAGTGATTGTTGACCCGTTCTCCGCCGGGTCTTGGCCCGAACTTATGGCCAGCTGGCCGGCGATTGTGCCGCGTTCAATGGCCAGCAGAAGGGAGAGGGGAATGAACGCTGCGCCGGCGAGCAAACCGCAGAGCAGGGCGAGATCTCCTTCGGGGGCAGGTCAGAGTTGATTGTATGCTGCCTTTTGGTTGCTATTTTTTCGCTCCTGGCTTCTGGCCGGGCCATAACTGATTGGTCACTTGCCACAATGTGTGCTATGGTTTGGGCCATGCTCGTTAATTTCGCCAGGCACTAGCACTGGCAGTCATCGTCCTTGGTCGTCTAATGGCCCCCAAGGTGCCATTTCTGGTGCCGGGAGCCACTTGAACTATTCGTTCAGTTTCTTAACCTTGACATGAATATTCAGAGTGGCCAAGTATCCACCGAAATGAGCTGGGACACAGAGAGTAATGGAGACACTGGCCAGAACAAAGGCTAAAAAGGTGGCAAGCTGTTAATTGAATCTCGCTCGAGTTTCCTTTGTCTGCACTTTAAGCCATCCTTTTAATTACTAAAACCCATGCAGCCAGGCAACCGGGCAATGGGGCAGCCAGTGTCTTGTGCAGTCAAGTGTCCTCTTGGCTGACCCGCAAATGTTTTCTCGCCACTTTGAATATTCAGACACTGAGACTCTTAATGCAACCCACGAGCAGAGCATAAAAAATATCCAGCCCTAGAACATGGCAGACGTAAGCTTCGCATTTTGTTGCTCATACGCCATGTGGGCTGGTGCTTGAGCTGTAAAACTCTTTCCCCACTTAAGGCAGCACTGTTGCAGCTGCAGCCGAGTATGAATAAGTTCGGAGAGGAGTGAATAGTCGAGCAGAACTTACCCTGTAGGCACTTACTCTAGCACTTGCTGTAGCTTTTAAAATGTAATGGGAAAAGTGGAAGCATTTCCTTTGATCTAGTTAAGGAGCAAATCAATACGATTGCCTTTCTGCAGACTATCATCGACGGAAAATCATTCACGCCGCATTATCACAGGGCAACTGGCAGACGCCCTTCGTCCTTGAAGGGCTGCGGGGTGGGGCCTAAGCAGTCACGTGTGTGCAGGGTGGCCTGGTGCCCGGTTTCCCCTCATCCCTTTTCCATCTTACCAACGCATTTCTTGGCTACTTGCCGGATACTTAGCTGCACGCACTACACTACTTACACATGAAGGAATACTTGGAAATGTACAAAATATATAGAAATGAAAATTTATGTAATAAGCTTAGACTTGCCTTGATTTAGGTTTGTTTATATTAATATTTTCTTGTAGTTAAGCTATTTTTAATACAGAAAAACTAGGAAAAAGAGTCAAACCTTTTTTATTAAGCTAATTATAAAATGGAAAAGAGAGTTTCTCTTTGTTCTAGTCTCTTGTATTGATTATGAACATCGTTATCTATGGCTATGTACTATTTTACTATTAACAGTATTAAGAATTTTTCTCAGTACACTAGTGCCAAGATGCCTCTGCAAGGGACTTGCAGCCAGCTGCTTCGCCTAATGTGATAAGTAAGCGCATCAATTGTCAAGTGCAACGAGCACCAACAGGGAGGGAAATTCGATTGGCGGAAAGCAAGGGCTCTTATGGGGGGCTTTGTTCGACAAGTCAATTTAGAAGCTCAATCATCAGAAAAGCCCCATTTTCTCCTCTCGTTGCAGAGTTCGTGTGGAGTACTATGTGAACGAAAACACATTTAAAGAAAGACTGCAACTCTATTTCATTAAGAATCAGCGTTCAAGTAAGTATTGTCTTTGCATTAACTGAAATATTCAGCCTAACTACAACAATCAACAAGGTAGCATTTAATTGAATTTGATTAGTGGCGGGAACGGAAGGAAATACAGAAACACAGACAGACAGACAGACAGACAGACGGACAAACGAATGACATTACAAAGGCGAATTCGATAATCTTGGGTAAATATTGATTTGGAAACGAAATAATTGTACAGGTAAACACAGGTCTCGGCCTCCTCGTGGGTGGTTACAAGGGGAGGGTTAGGGACAAACATTCGTAGACATTGTAATTCACTCAACTGACCCAAATTCTTATGCTTCTCCCCTTCTATATATAAATAAATTTATATTTATTTGCTTTACCGAAAAAGGCTTGCGCATACGAATCGTCGATTTATTCCTTAAGTTACTGTCGTGTGTTCTCTACATAATACGTGTGATATTGGATAAAAATCCAACATTTATAACATGGTAAGTGCGGGAGAGGAGGCCTCCGAAGAGTGATTGATTGATAGAAGCCCCATTCACAGCTATGGCTGCGAAGTAGCCAATAAAACGGAGTTCATCATCTCGGCCAAGTTGACAGACGAAGAGTTCCAGGAGAACCCCATCATCAACTGGGACGCCATACTCTGGGTGAATAGGCCGACAGTGCTCTGGGTCCTGCAGCTGCTTCTAGCCATGGTGTCGCTAACGCAATCCTTGGTTCTCACATATCTAGGCTATAAGGTAAAGTCCAGATCTTGCTAAGATCTTGGGTGCCTTTTCTTTAATATCTCTCTTACTTACAGGGCAACATCTGGCAGCAGATACTCTCATTTCACTTTATACTAGAATTAGTAACGACAATACCCTTTGCACTAACGGTTAGTTTTCATTGGATTTTACAGATCGGTTCAGATTTCTTTAACCTTTAACTTTTTACCTTTAGATTGTTCATCCTCCTCTGCGCAATCTGTTCATTCCCATTTTCCTCAACTGCTGGCTGGCCAAGCGATCGCTGGAGAATATGTTTGTGAGTGAGCTTTAATGTGTATCTTTTACACAGATTTAACTAGTATTTTTCTATGGCCTTTAACCTTTAGAATGACCTTCATCGCGCCATGCAAAAGTCTCAGTCGGCGCTCTCCCAGCAACTGACCATTCTCTCAGCCACATTACTGTGTCTAGTATTTACCAGGTAATAAGTTCAACTTTCCCTTAAACTTGTTTCATTTTAAATTTTCCTAAATTTTCCTAAATTTCCCTTAGTGTCTGTGGCATCCAGCACTTCCAGCGGGCAGGACATCGACACTTAAACCTTTTTCAGAGCACTTACTATGTGGTTGTGACCTTCTCCACAGTGGGTTACGGTGACTTTGTGCCGGACATTTGGCCCTCGCAGCTCTACATGGTCATCATGATTTGCGTTGCCCTCATTGTGCTGCCCACGCAGGTGAGTCCAGGGATCTAATTTATGTGGGATCGGATTGGTATACAGCGCATCCATTTCCAAATAGTTTCGTTTAAAAGCCTTCTTATGGGGGGTCAAAGAAGCCACATCAAATATTTATGCTCCATGAGCCAGAACACAATCCTTATCCTTATCCCCATCCATCATCCGCATCTGTGTGCGCAGATGGGAGGACTTTGGCCATCAATCGATATTAATAAATGCGAGGGGGAGTGATGCTGTCGAAGGGAATCGTTCGTTCGCTGTCTGTCCTGACTGACTGACTGCCATGTTCAACAATTTGCAAACAATTGTTTTATCAACAAAAACAAATGCAAGAATACAAGCTAGAAAAAATCAAGGCATTGGAATAGCGATGAGGATATACCCTGCGATGATGGATAGGAATAAAGACTACTAAAGCCACATAAAGATGATGACAGTATCGTTGAGTTTCAGATATTCCGTTGAAATCGTTGGGAAGTGGATGTGAGACTTGAAATCAGGAAATAATATTAACTAAGGATGTAAATGAAACCCATAAACGTACTTTGTCCAACACATTATCCCCTGATAGCATCCCAAACAGAAAGGGCATTAGAAATATGAGTGACCGTTGCTGGCCGTTTCGCCAAATAGCAAACAACAAAAGCATCCATCAAAACAGTTTTTATACCTTTTCCCTGGACATGGGAGTAGTTTCGGGGACGGGAAAGGGGCTTTTGTTCTGCCAGCAGTAAAAGTTCCAAGTGCATGTCAATATGCTGCAGAATTTATGATCCCCGGACGTCGTCTCCCCAATAAAGTTGCAAGCGTTTTGACCAAAATGTTGCTACAAAAAAAAACATGTCAGAACCTTTAATTGAATTGATTTCTAGGCCTGGAATTGAATTAAATGAAGAAAAGGTCATCTCAATTTTATAAAAAGGACCCTATCCTGATATTTTAATGAAACTTTCCATCGACATTTAATAACTTTATTATTTATGGTGACATGCATTCACAGTTTGAACAACTGGCCTTCACGTGGATGGAGCGACAGAAACTGGGCGGCAGCTATAGCTCCCATCGCGCCCAGAGCGAGAAGCATGTGGTAGTGTGCTCCACCACACTCCATGCGGACACCATTATGGATTTCCTCAACGAGTTCTACGCCCACCCGCTGCTGCAGGACTTCTATGTGGTGCTGCTCAGTCCCATGGAGCTGGACACGACGATGCGTATGATCCTGCAGGTGCCCATCTGGGCGCAGCGCGTCATCTACATTCAGGTGCGACTTGTCCTGTAATCTCTGGCTTGGTTACCGTGAGTAACGGTAAGTGTGGGGGATTCCCACGCGACACTGCCATTGCAGGGCTCCTGTCTGAAGGATGGCGACCTGGCACGCGCCCGTATGAACGAGGCGGAGGCGTGCTTCATTCTGGCGGCCAGGAACTATGCAGACAAGACGGCCGCCGACGAGCACACCATCCTACGCTCCTGGGCCGTCAAGGACTTTGCGCCCAATGTGCCGCAGTATGTGCAAATTTTCAGGTGGGTAGTCAGGCTCCACTTTCCCCACACCCTCTCTGTTCTGTTGCAAATAAATTCGATCTTTTCTGACATTTGCAAATGCCAAACGAACCTTCGACGCATCGAAACGGAATGCCACCAATCGAACATCCTGCGGAAATTCCATTTCCCATTCCGCAGGCCGGAGCACAAGCTGCATGTGAAGTTCGCGGAGCACGTGGTCTGCGAGGACGAGTTCAAGTACGCCCTGCTGGCCAACAATTGCACCTGTCCCGGTGCCAGCACGCTGGTCACCCTGCTGCTCCACACCTCTCGCGGCCAGTACGTAACTACATTATCCTGTCCCCTTGCCCCCGTAACCAGGTATCTAGGTATCTAGGTATCCACGTATCCTTGTTTCCTCGCTGGCCGGTCAACTGTTAACTCTTAGCTGTTATCCTGGCCCGGCACAGCACACATGCAAAAAGTTCTCTATCCGCTGTGCGTCATCGGCTCGCTTGGATGCGTCACGTCACCGGCGGAGGAGCTAGCCGCTTGATTGCTCATTCAGACGTTTTTCCTGCGGCCATTATGTATATATATTTTTTTTTTTTTGGGTGGCAGCTAATTTGGCTTAACTCTAGGTGGGCGGGTGGCTAACTGCATAAGCTGGCCAGGGAGAGCCGCAATTCGTTAGAGTTTCGTTCGTGGGAGTTCCCCACATTAAAATCAATTCTGGTGAATTTCCGCTGAAACATTTTAGCATTGACATTAAGATAACAGTTTTAGTTTATTACAGCAAAGTTTGTTTCAATTTTCAATCCTTTTAATTAAATTTAAGGGGTGGAATTGGATAGGAATTAGGGCAAACCCCCCAGAGATAATCATACAATTTTTCAGGTATTCCTTGTCTAGATGTAATACGCTTTTAAATCAAACTAAAACCCTCTTTCAAGCGTTTAAAAGACTGAAAATAAATGAAAAACCTATGAGCTTACTTCAAACGACAGGATTAGTTTCCTCTCTTCTCACATGCAACTTCCAATGACAGTTTTAATTAAACGGATGCTGTGACATGCCACAGGTAAACAGGAAACTTTGCCTGGCCCTCGGCAAGTGTGATGATTAGATGTACCCCGAGAAGTACTAAGGGAAGGTGGCTTTGTGGTAACCTTCAATTTAATGCGGCTTTTAGTTGCCGTGAGCCGTGAAAGGCCACGTTAATCAGATGTCAGCGAACGTTAATTGGGGCACCAAATGAGCCGTGACTCATGCATTTCTCATGACTCGAACCGCGAAATTAAAGGCACTACTCTCTCGTCTGCAGGGAGGGCCAGCAGAGTCCGGAGGAGTGGCACCGCCTGTACGGCAAGTGTTCCGGCAATGAGATCTACCACATTGTGCTCGGCGACAGCCGCTTTTTCGGGGAGTACGAGGGCAAGAGCTTCACCTACGCCAGCTTCCATTCGCATCGCAAGTGAGTATTAAGCTTGATGGGATTCCGTCCATTTGGAGCCGGAATTCGGGTTAAAATAAACGAAACTCGACGTCCTTCACAGATATGGCGTGGCCCTGGTGGGCGTGCGTCCGGCTGAGCTGCCGGAATTCTACGAGGATACCATTCTGCTGAACCCCGGGCCCAGGCACATTATGAAAAAGGATGACACGTGCTATTATATGAGCATCACCAAGGAGGAGAATTCCGCATTTGTCGTTAATCAAAATCAAACATCGGATCCGGCGGCAGCTGGCAAGGAGGGAGGTGGACTTACCTCCGCCTCCGCCTCCACTCATCCCGCGGCTGCAACTGGTGGGTAGACCCTCCTCCATATCCCTTCTATATCCGAGTGCGTGTGTGTGAGTGAGGTCCGAGCGTTTAAGGGTGAATGAATGAACTACTTACTATATAGACCCATTTACATACGAAAATAAATATGATATATATATGAATTATGAGCTTCCTTATTTAGCAACAAGTTCTTGCTCTGTATCTCTCTCCTTCTCTCTCTCGCTCTCTTATTCTATTTATCCGATTTTCCTTATTTTTGAGGCTGAGTTAAAAGTTTTCCTTTGTCGATTTCCCCCCGTTTTCCACCCAGTTTTCAGTTCGTTTGGTTTGTCTGAATGAAAAGAAAACGCTTTCGGTGTGTCTGCCTCGAATTAACGTTAATCACAGTATTCGCCTGGCCCGATTTGATTTCTTGTGTTTTCTGTGAAACTTTCTTCCACCCAAATCAATTTGTTTGTGTTCCATTTCGTTAATTAATGTTTCCTGCGAGGGAGTAACTTAACCGCTTTATTATCTTTAGCTGTCCTTAAAATAAATTGCAACAACTGTATAACGAATATGAAAACATTAACCAGAAGAACACGCTTATAGTTCCCCGAAGGGAATGTCCTTTAGAAGAAACTTAGTTTCGTTTTAGATTATTTAGGCTTGGGATAAACGCCTGGCCTTAGACCACACCTGAGGTTAATTACATTAGGTTAGCTTACGTCTATAACCCCTTAGACACACATATTAACAACATTACACCAATCCCACATTACATTGAACTGACTTCCTTTTCTGATTACGATTAGGAATATATAAGGATCTGCTTTGGTGCCATTTTTGTAGAGTGATTAAATCTGTATAATTGATTTTTAAAATTAATTAAAATTGAGTTTGTTTAAGAGCAGGACTCAAGGCTCTCAGGGGGCTTTCTTTTGCTAAGATTTCTTCATCTCCAAATACCATTCAATTTTAACTGAAAAGAAATTATTTTAGCGTGACTCTTGACAGTAGCTTACAAAAAATATAGAAAAAAAAACACTTGCAATATTGTTTAAAGTAATGTTTGTGTGAATGTCTAAAATACAAATAACAAAAAATCATCATCCAACTATGACAAAACAGCTATTCCAACAACAACAACAACTACTCCAATAACAACAACAACAACTCCAATCAAAACAACAATACAAGCAACAACAATTAGCACAACCTTCACATCATCAACATTACTATCAGCATCAACAACAACAGCAACAATAAATGCAACATTAAATGCAGCAGCAGCCGCACCACCACCAGTGCCGTCTGTTTGTGTGCGTGTGCCCCACAGTCCCAGTTACGATAGTGGTGGTGGCACCACCGCCGGCACCACCCACTTGCAACCGTATCCGTATCCGCAATCGTATCCGCAATCGCATCCGCCAATGCAAACACCAGACAGTGGCGAGTTTGCATCACTATTTGTGCGTGAGTGTGACACCAGAAATACCAAATACCAAATACCAATACCAAAAAAAAAACCCCCAAAAAACACCCTACACCAAGTCAAGAGAAACCCCATCTTTTGATGGAAAAAATGAAGCAAAACACAAATATTACGTCCGCCTTTGTCTTCTTACACGTTCTTTGTCCCACTTTTTCACTCACAAAAAAAAAAAAAAAACAGACTCTGTCCACATATCCAAGCTATATCTCTCGCTGTCCCGATTTTCAAGCTTGAGCTGTCCTTATAACAAAAACCCCACGTATTTCGCATTCTTCACCGCTACCCATGTCAAGACACACATTTCCGCTGCCATCAAAAACCGTTTCTGCATTCCTGTTTCTTACACTCAGCGACACAAACACACAGTTCAAATACGATAATTGGGGTGGACCTTCATGTAATGGTGAAATATTTAACTTTCAGTTAATTTATTTTATTTAATTTAATAAAGATACGGTTTACTTTGAGCATAAATATATAAAAGTAAAGTACTTTAGCTTACAGAATATTGAATACTTCTTATTAAGGATTAATATCATAATATCTTTAAAAGTCTTAATTGCTCAAAATTCTCAACTAATTTGTTAGAGCATGAAGATTGCAGAATATTGAATAATTATTATTAATAAATAGCTATTAAAATATTATACAAATCTTTAATTTCTTATAATGTTCAACTAATTGATTATAGCTTAAAGTTTATAACTTACAGAATATTGAAAAATTATTATAGAGAAATAACTATTAAATTATAGTTAAACTCCTTAACTGCTTATAATTCTCAACTAATTTTTTATAGAATTTTTCAAATTAAGTATTTATAATAACTGTATAAGACAGACTTTTATCACTTTTATTATTATTAAATACTGAAATCTAAGCAAAATCAATTTTAAAAGACGTTAATTCACTTTTGGTGTATAAGTTAAATAAGCAATGAACTGTATAATATTAATCCAAATTCAAACATGACTGAGGTCCACCCTAGAACACACACCTATCCTAGCCTTGCCCTCTAACATATTCTTTTCCCGCTTTTCCACTACGCAAAACTATTTTCGGTGTTTGCTTCATTTTTCACTTGGCTTCTTCTTCCACACGTTTCGTAGTTGTCTTTGCTCAAACATCACTTTCTCACTTTCTCAACTTCCGCTCCTGCACTTTCTCCCGTTTCCGTTTGCCTTGGTGTGTGTGCGCATGTGTCTTGGATGTCTTGATGGTATTTCCATAACAATGTAAATAATATTTCCACCACACGCAACAATTCGTGTAAATTAGCTGCGTAGAAATAGTTTATAGTTAAGCTTGTTGTGCGCTCAAATTAAGCCATGCCCACCGCCCCACCCCTCACCCTGTGCCGCCTCTGTAATTAAGTAACCGAAAACTATTGCCGAGGACAGGGAAAGACAACGTTGTGGCAAAGTTGCAGCTTAATCACTTTGCCGAAAGTTTCCAGGCCAGTGCAATCTTGTCGAGGACTTTTAACGAGTTGTTTTCCCCAGGTTTGTCCTGTAGATTTTCCACCCACCTGCCTTCGCTCGCTCTCTCTCTGTCTCTCTCTTTTATATTCCGTCACCTGTTTTTTCGCTCAGCTGAAATTAGTGGACCTTTTATCCTGTATAGCAAGCGCCAAAGTAGTCGTAATTAGAATGGATATTGATCGACAAGTTAACGCGGACTAACTGCACTCTCCGCTCTCCCCATCCAGCCAGCGATAATCCGACGGCTGTGATAATCTCGGACTCCCGCCAGAACCTCAAGGACACGACGGTGACCCAGACGGCGGCGACCACGACGACGATAACCACTACTACCCTGCCGCCGCCACCCCAGACGATGGGATCCCCAAGCATGGCCGGTGGATCGGGCGGCGGTGGTGCTGGTGGCCTTGGGGTGGGCACTGGCCACAGCATGGGCACCTCGCTAAGCATCACGCCAGCCACACTGACCACAACGGGTAATCACCTGGACGTGCCCTTTGCCAACAACCCGAACTTGCTCAGTCCGGATGTGCTCAACCAACGGAGAGGTAAGCTAGCTACTTAATCAATAAAATAGTTAATATGATACTTTTTTAGCTAGAAAAATATTTAAAATGTTTCAATGAACTCCTATTTTTCCTCCTTAGGTAGCAGACGTCCTTCGATCCTTCCCGTGCCTGACATGTTCACCTCATCCTCGTTCAGCATCGCGGGCAATGATGATGGCGAGGAGGGCGACGAGAGCGATGATGAAATCGACGACGAGATGCCCTGGCGTTCTCCCTCGGAAAAGATTGCGTGAGTATCGCCCATCTGAAAGCCTTCGTAATGTCCTCCTTTTGTCACTATTCCGAGGCACCGATTCCCCCACTCTCCCCTAAAGTGTAGTGTCTCTATCTACATATATAGAGTTTAGCCCTCAGCCCGATTGTAACACCTTTGTGTATCACTAACTGTACTTCATAGCGACCTACTAATCTCGACCCGAGTCTGTGTATATATATATAGTCTGGAAGTCTGATCTTAGCAATCCCAAGGTGATCAAAGTTATTCTTTATGTTCTTTATATAATTTTTAAATTTTATTTCTTTTGTTAGATCCGTAACGCCTTTTTAGATTAAGTCCTACGGTGCTCTACGCATCTTATTTATTTTATAATCTTTGATCCATCTCTGAGGATTGCTGGACTCGAACTGAATGTAAAAAAAATGTAAATGTTGTATTTAAGCACTAGACCCCCATCCTCTACCCTACTTACTACTTATATAACCACCACCCTCTCTGAACACATAAAACCTAACGAGAATCGACCACTTCGCCTCAGCTGCTTGGGCGGGCACTTTCCCCAATCGCGCACCTATTCGCTCATCATGAGCTCCTCGGAGGATTCGAATCAGCACAGTTGCAGCTTCTGCCATGCCACTGCTGCCGCCTCCGCTTCCGCTGCTGTTGCTGCTGCTGCTACTGCTGCTCCCAATCCTACTGTCCATGCTGGTGACTCCACTGGTGATTCCATTGACCTGGCCGATGAGTACCTTCCGCAGTTGCGCAGGCGCGTCATGAAGAAGAGCTTTAGCTGCGACAGTGAGTGCCGCAGTGTTCCCGGAATGGGAATGGGAATGGGAACGGGCATGGGCCTGGGTCTGGGCCTGGGTGGAGGAGCCTTAGCCAGGCTGGCGGCTCGCAGGCGACAGTTGCAGCGCTGCTGCTCCTGCAGTTGCTCCACCACAACAACCACGACAGCAGCAGCAGTGGCAGCAGCAGCAGGGGCAGGAGCAGGGCCTACGGCATTTACGTCAAGCAGTTCCGTAGAGACGCGTCGGCCGGTGCGTCCTGTGTGGGTCGCCGACTACTCCTGGTAAGTCTGACGAGGGAAGCGACAAAACGCGCCACGCCATTCTGCGGACACACGCCATTTGTTGAAGAGTTCTTGTCGTTGTTACTCGTTCCTTGGTTCCTTGTTGCTGTTGCTTTTGTTTGCCTGCCGCAGGACATCTTTTAATGACGCCGCCGTTTACCTTGGACCAACGGAGCAGCAGCTCGAGATTCGTTACTATTCCGTTTGCTGTGATTGCTGTTGCCCTGGGTCTCCTCATCTCATTTGCATTTGCTTCTGCTTGCCTTGCCTTGCCTTTGTTTTGCTTTCGGCTTCAATTGTGCATTCATTTCCAGAGTCCGCTACCGGGGAGCGGCCAAAAGTTCGCCCTCATTCGCAGTCGGAAGGAGGTGCTATTCTCCGCAGGACCCCAGGAAATCACACTTTCAGTTCAGCCATTTGTTAATTCGTAGTGAATGTTTTGGAAATGCCAGTAGTTTGCATTCTTTCCCCCAGAAACTCAATCTCCCTACTCGTACCTTGTAGCTGAATCGTTTGAATCGTGTCCCAGCACACAAACCTAGCTTGCCACCCCGCACACCCACAGAGCAGCTAACCCAACCGCTATCCTCATCCACATCCTGCTCCTGCCCCTGCCCCGCTGGGAAGAGCAGCCATCGCTAAACGAAAACTGTCTGCCATTCCAGCATCGTTAAGGGCTTCCCGCCTGTGTCGCCCTTTATCGGCGTGAGTCCCACGCTCTGCTACCTGCTCAAGGAGAAGAAGCCTCTGTGCTGCCTGCAGCTAGCTCAGGTGAGAGATGTCCCTGCTGGCCATTCCATTTCATTGGGGAGACGTCATCGCATATCCTTTACAGGTCTGCGAGCACTGCAGCTATCGGAATGCCAAGGAGTACCAGTGGCAGAACAAGACCATCATTCTGGCGGCTGACTACGCCTCCAATGGCATCTACAACTTCATCATTCCGCTGAGAGCTCACTTCAGGTCGAAGACCTCGCTGAATCCCATCATCCTGCTGTTGGAGCGCAGGCCAGACGTGGCCTTCCTAGATGCCCTCTCCTACTTTCCATTGGTAATTTGATCATCTCCCCCTAGGAGTCACATTAAATGTGTCTTTTCGATTAGGTCTACTGGATGCTGGGCTCCATAGACTGCCTGGACGATCTGCTGAGGGCTGGCATTACGCTGGCCGAGAGCGTGGTGGTGGTCAACAAGGAGCTCTCCAACTCGGCCGAGGAGGACTCCCTCTCCGACTGCAACACCATTGTGGCCGTACAGAACATGTTCAAGTGAGTGTGCTGGAATTTCCACGGAATTCTAATGGTCTTTTATCCTCACTTCCCTGGCAGGTTCTTTCCCAGCATCAAGAGCATCACGGAGCTGTCGCAGAGCTCCAACATGAGATTCATGCAGTTCCGGGCCCACGACAAGTACGCCCTGCACCTGAGCAAAATGGAGAAGGTCGGTAGCGCGTTGGCCTCCGCCCCCAGCCTTCAGCTGTCATTTGGTTAATTTGCCGCTCACTTCATTGCAGCGCGAGAAGGAGCGCGGGTCGCACATCTCCTACATGTTCCGCCTGCCCTTTGCCGCCGGAGCCGTGTTCAGTGCCTCCATGCTGGACACTCTGCTGTACCAGGCCTTCGTCAAGGACTATGTGATTACGTTCGTGAGGCTCCTGCTGGGCATCGACCAGGCCCCGGGCAGTGGCTTTCTGACCTCGGTGAGTGCTTCTAATCAGCAGATGGACTCGGAGAAAGAGAGAGAGATAGTGACACCGCTAATACCCTGCAGATGCGCATCACCAAGGACGACATGTGGATACGCACCTATGGGCGGCTGTACCAGAAGCTTTGCTCCACCACCTGCGAAATACCGATTGGCATTTACCGCACCCAGGACACCTCAAACGCGGACACCTCTCATGTGAGTAACTCGCCGGTCGAGAGATGGGGACCCTTCTCCGCCTTCAGCAGACATTGTGTGCGCTTGCGTCCATCGGTGAGTCCAGTCACAGCAAACAGCAAAGGGCTAAAAGCAAAAAGCAAAAAGCAAATCTCCTCAAGATCCAAGACATCTTCAAGCTTCAAGACCGAGCCGGGACATCTGTTTCTAGCCCAACTGACACCCACGCTCACCCACACACTCGCCACACCTCTAGCCTGTCTATCTCTCTGTTTCTCTATGTCTAACTCTATCTCTCTAGCTCTACTCTAGCTCCACTCTAACTCTACTCTAACTACTATAACTACTACTCTACTATAGCTCTTTTTCTTGTCTCTTGCTCACGTATTCGTATTCCGAGTTGCGATTAGGTACACACACCGAAACACAGCGAAAGTAAATTACCCGAAAGCGATAATGATTTCTTAGCCTGAGTTGCCAATTACCGAATTGAGTTACCCCGATGGAGACGAGGCCTTATCCTTGCTCCTTACTTACTGATTTTGATTTCTGGTTTCACTATTCTTGATTTGGTCTCCTATTTTCAATCACACGCTTACGCTTTACTACTAACATAACTGCCTTGAGTCTGAAGTCTGTTCATCATGGTACCAAGTTTTGCATATTTACCTCCAATATCGTTAAGTGCATAAGTTTACTCCCTATCTCGATCTCTCTCTATCTCTTTATATATATTTACATCCAAATATATATAATCTCTTCCGAAAAACTGGTAAAAACATAGATTTATCTACGCTTGATTGACGCCATTAGCAGCGACTTGGCTACCCTCTAAAGTAAACTAAACCCTTTACCTTACCACGATATATCAACACTTGTATAAATATACATATATATAAATACGAATATAAAGCATAGCGTGCTGATTCTGATTCTGATTCTGACTCCGATTACGACTCCCACTCCCATTTTACTTTGGTTTTTACGTAGCTCCGATCGTCCCCCTAAGTTTTGGATTATGTTTATACTTTGGTTGCCTTCATTCAGCATTTGTCATGAGCTAGGAAGACACAAATCAGTCAGCGTTCTGTGAGCATTTAGATCAGGCCAAAAGAGAAATTACTCATACAAATTACACATACGACCCGTTGTACCAATTGAACAATTGAACAATTGATTTGCGTTTGCATTGGACCTGACGCACACGCACGCAGTGAGTTCCCTTTGAAGCGAGAAATCGAAACTGAAATCGAGAAATCGAAAAAGAAAATCAAATACCACACTTCATACAACCCCATCTGCCTGCCCCATTAGCCTGGCCTCCAATCCGTTAATCGTACGTGTGTGGTGTGTAAACTGTGTGTAGTCTAGTCGTAGTTGTTGGCCCCCATTGGGAGTGGGTAGTTTTAGCTGAATCCCCCTCCCTGCGTTGCTCCTGCTCCTGCGTGACCTGTTGGCTGCTGCATGTTTGGCTTTTCCGGTTTCTGCTTTAATTTGGTTTGTTTGGTTTCGTTTCCGTTTCCGTTTCAGTTTCCTTTGCTGTTTGCATGCGGCTTTTAATTAGCTGATTGCAGTTGCTTGCCTTGTACCTTTTACCTCATGCGTTGTGATTTCTCCTAACCCATTCTTCGACCTACAAAAAACTCTCTAAATTATTCAAAAGCGGTTGTGCCCGCTTTGACGCGCGCTGAAAGCTCATTAAAAATGCCTGCTCGATCTAAAAATCAATACGAGTTCAACCACTTTGGGGATAATTGGAGAGCAAAGCGAAAAATAATTTAATTCAATTAAAAAGTAGAAGAGGAGTATTGCCAGCAGACGAAACTTGTTTGTTTTTGCCCAAATTGCAGTTGAAGAACAACAGCCTAACGCTTGCCCGTGCACCTTCTTCTTTCATAGTGTTCTCTCTTATTTCTAATTTTTTTTTTTTTGCTTTCTGGCTTCTTCTTGGATCAACACAATCGCGTGTATTAATTTCCCAGAAATTCGCTTTATTATTTAACCGTTGGCGGAGGGGAAGGCGGACTATTGCCTGCCGCCTTCCTGCCGCGGCATGCTTGAACCTAAACCTAAATGTTACATTTTTGCTAAGGCCACAAACTCAACCAACCACCATGCCATGCCACACATACAGATACATACATATTGCATACACCAACACTGAGTGTGGAACAGCGATAGCAATTTGCCATTTCAATTAAAAACCAATTAAATATGTAAATCATCTTGTGTTTAACCAAACTCCCATCGAACTCGAATTTGCATACGCCAATATACACGAAACCAAATCATGGGCATGCCTCAGTACGACGAGGAGACCGGCACGCCCGACTCGACGAAGGACTCAACGGAAATGCTGCGGGGGGTCACCTACCGCCCGCCGGCGTCGGCAACAGGTGGCGCCAGCAGCTTCCGGCCGCAGTCGCAGCCGCAGCGTCAGCGGTCGGTCAACTGCCTCGGCGGTTGCTCCGAGCGCAAGGGATCATCCGTAAGTATCAAGCACCATCCCCGTGACCGAGTGTTTCCGCAGAGATTTCCAGGGGGGGACCTAAGGGGTTTTTGTAATGGGCTCAGGTAGGTCCGTCTTGATTTTGCATCGTTCCCTGCTTCTGCGGCATGGTGTTCTCTTTGTAATGGTAGCATGATTCACAGCAACTAACAGCAACCAAATCAGCAAGCGAGCTATGGTGAAGCCCATCCACAGTCCATCCGTCTGCATTTCAGCACAACAACCACACTAACCCAGGATCAGAAAGAATATAAATTCCACGGGCCAACTGACCTTGAAAATATGTTTTGTGAAGGCTTTCTGTTATGACAATCCAACCAACCGATTCTTTTAGTATTCCATCAACCTGGCCGACGAGGCAAGGGACAACCACGCCCAGCAGATTGAGCGGGCGGAGATAGCGAATCTGGTGAGGAGTCGCATGGAGTCCCTGAACCTACCCACGATCGACTATGACGATGTGAGCGAGAAGCGTAACCACCTGTCCTATGTGATAATCAATCCGAGCTGTGATCTCAAGCTGGAGGAAGGCGATCTCATGTGAGTTTAGTCGGGCTGATTCCACCCTATAAATATTTAACCCTTCAAGAATATATATTTAATTTTAAACCATATATCCCCCTTGACAGCTACTTGGTTAGACCATCGCCATTCTCGGCCCAAAAGACCTTCGAGCGACACAACTCGCGCCGCAAATCAAACATCTCTTTCTGCTCGAACATTAACCTGGGCGCCACCTGCGGCCCCCAAATGCCGCAGATGAACATGAATATGAACATGGCCAACACCGCCGTCGGGGCTGGATCGCGTCGCGGCTCCGGCATCGCCGGTTTGAACCCCATGCAAATGCAGAGCGTTCAGACTTTGGCCGGGTATGGATCATCCTCGCAGCGCTGTAGCCCCCCGATGCAGCAAATTAAATCGAATTCTCTTTCTCTACCCGACAGTCCGACGGTGGTTGGCAATCAGCGTGGACGGAGTAACTCATTGCGGGTTGGCTATTATTACTTTTATACCCACTACACACACACACACACTCACAAAGTGAACTCATACACTGCTACCTTCCTCTCTATATGTTTATTTCGTTTTGATTCGATTCACCTATTTTTCACGTTGTTCGATTTATGTTTAAAACATCAAGAAACAGAAGTAAAATTTAAGAAAAGTTTGCCATGCTGAAACTATGGTTTAACTGAAGAAAATATAGTATATAATATGCATAACGCTCATAAGTAAATTAGGAATGCCTTGAGTTTGTTGAGGGAGTGAGTTAGCTTTCCTCTTTTGATTTTTAAGAAAATTATTGGGTGTTATGCATCTTACTTCAAATATTGGTCACTTTGTAAACCCTTGCATTAGGAACACGTAACACTTCTTACCTAGTCACACACTTTAGTCTGAGCCTGGTTTCATTGTTCGTATTTTTCTGTTCTAACAAATTGGCTAAAACAAACGAATGCGTTCACCCCCGTTGCTTTCACCCCGCCTTTTGGGGCCTAGCACTTGCACTCTCACACTGAGCATCAAAATTGTGGGTACTCATTTCCAAAACAAGAAAAAAAAAAAACTTAAGCCGCAGAACACTCCACCAATCAGCACGGCAGCCACTGCAACTGCAACTCTAAGCCGAAGCCACAGAAAGGCCACTGCAACAGTCAACAGCAACCAGCAATAAATCATTGTCATAGCTCGCACTCAGAGGAAAATCACATGAAAACAAATAAGAAAACTAACCAGAAATCAATTTAGATGTCACCATCGCGTCGCATTGCGAAATGAAGTTCACACGTGTTCCTTCTTAATGTGTTTGTTTTGGTTCTTTGAGTAACTGCAACAATAGC
Organism: Drosophila ogumai; assembly: GCA_018904815.1. Taxonomy (NCBI): domain Eukaryota; kingdom Metazoa; phylum Arthropoda; class Insecta; order Diptera; family Drosophilidae; genus Drosophila; species Drosophila ogumai. The sequence continues at coordinate 21,365 of JAEIIJ010002669.1, forward strand.
CAATTTGTATGTGTAACCGTAATTGAGTTTTGTTGGCATCATAACCTCACGGCTTGGGGCTTACTAACCCAACTAATGATGGCCACAATTTGTGGATATTTCCCCGCTTGCTCCTCTTGCAGATCGACAACGACATCCTGCTCCGTCGATCCTCGTCCCTGCGACAGGGCCTTCCCAGCGTGGGCGTCAGCCACGGCCGGAGAAAGTCGTCGCTGGAGGAGATCGGCATCAGTCACTTCACCACCCTCATGCAGGCAACGAACCACAGTAATCCCATCAAGATATCGCTCAATGGCAGCATCGGCATGGAGGTGGGTTTGTTTAACACTTCTCATATCATAGGGATGGACTAACGTTTCCTTTAGAACCAAATCTCCTTGCAGGTGACACCGCCCGAGGAACCCACACCCATGCTGGGTGTACCCTGCGTCTTGGGCGGTGGCGGCGGCGGTGGGATTAATCCATCCGGTGCTGGCTCCTCCACGGGCGGCATGCTGGGAGCCGGCTCCTCGCTGGCAATCAATACGGCGGACCTGGGACCGGGACCGAGCACCTCGTCGGGAGCGGGCGGATCGCTGCAGGCTCAGGACTCGCTGGGACAGCAGCCGTCGCAGGTGTCGTCGCCGCAGCATCTGCAGGGAACGATTGTATGATACAACCTGATGTGGGGGCGCCGACTCCGCTCCTCCATGTCGAAAAACAAGTGGATATAGAACACGGCCAGCACGCACAGACACTCCCGTAGAGATAAGTTTTGATCAGAGCGAAAGTATTAGGAACCCAGCCAGCCAACCAACCAACCAATCCCACCCCCTTAAGTCTGTCTGTGGTGTGTGGCCCCGGGAGATCCATTGCGAGCCCCTTTAAGTTAGTCTTGTATGTTCAGAGGATCACTGATCCCTCTATCCCTAGGGAATACCAATAACACTCGAGGATATATTAGTTTATAAGCAATGCATTATGCCGCGCAAATTGTGTTTTGGGAACAACAAATGTAGTTAAACTATTGGATAGATTCGACGGTGACTTAGCTAACTGTAACTGTATAACTGTAAATATCCGATGCCTAGACCTAAGCATATCCGAGGAGAAGCCATGGAGACGTAGCAAACTATCAAATAGATTGGGTTTGAACCCCTGTATATACCTTAGGTATGACCTCACCATTTAGTTATGTTCAGCTTCCCCCTCAGACCCAGGAAAACCCCATATAGAAACATATATGAAGGTGCTATCAATGTCTTGTACTATACACTGTCACTCGAATCCACTTCTTTTGTAAAACTATTAGCAATGTTTTACGCGAATAATTCCGATGGAAAGGTAACAAAACAAACCAAGAAGTGAAACGGTTTTCATAATATAAATTGGAACGGGCTTTGGTATACTCTAATGCTTTACAAAACCAACAGAAATATGTATACATATATATTAAATAAATCAAAGAATTTGTATATAAACTATATTGCTAGGAACCAAGCATGCATTCAAGGAAAACTATTAGAACCTAATGAGAGAAAACTTAAATCGAAAGACAACAGAATCTAGAAATATAGCAACTAGCTTAGAGTTAACTAGATAAGGCTAGTTGGGGCCGAGAGAGGATCGAGTGTCGGCCACTGAACCAAATTCAATGAGCTCTATGAACAAGCGTTCGCGGCTAACAAAACCCTGTGGCCAAAGGCTATATAATCCTCAAGATGCGTAACGCCTTACGATCGGAATTAAAATGTATAGGTGTTACGAATCTTATTATAAAGTCTTTGGTGTAAGTCAACCCAACCCAAGTCCCTCTAACTCAATTCGACGGCCAAGACACGTCCCAGATATATACACATATAGGATCTTTAGGAAGTAGCTAAAGCAAACAATGTACCTACACAGAAACACATAACAGACATGACAACACACACACACTTTCAAAAATGTTAGTTAAAGCACCCCCTAACAGCAGTTTTATAAGAAAATTTTAGTCAACGATGACGATGAAATGCATTCCAGTGTCTCGAGAGTAAATTAGATAAGCTTATATGCCTAGAGCACCCCGAAAAACCTATTTATATAGATCTGTATACCTATGTATAATCTGTATATCTGCATCTCCACCACATAGATCAAATCGATGTCTCAATGTACAAAAGTAGGTAACGAAACCGCATCTGTCATTGGCTGCAGCATTAGAGATAGCATTCGGTGTGGACTAGGGTATAAACTTGCTGTAATATTTATTCGGCGCCATGCTCTTTAAGGCATGCCTAACAGAACTCACAATAAACTCAAACTATAGTTGGAAATAATCGAATGGGAGTTTTACTATGAGCAGGATAAGTGGAGCTTCTTATGGGTTGGGTTTTGTGGGTTGATGAAACTTTTTACTCAACTTTTAATTAACTTACATTCGTTCTTGAAAGAGGAGTTAATAGATCATACGGTTTGAGCTCTTTTTTTTTGGTATTTATTGACCCCTTTAATTAGTTATTCTTTATTAATTATTCTTCTTTTGAGTTGCTTTACATAAAATGGCACACCGGCATTCCTAGTTAGTTTATTTCATTTATTTTAGTTTACTTCGATTGCGCTCTCCTCCCTTTGGTTAAATTGCTTTGAGTGTGTTGATCTTGCGATTTTGTATACGTATCGAAAAATATTTGTTTTTTAAGTTTGCATTAAAGTTAGAATTAATAGTTGGGATAGGGCGATGGCAGAGTGCATCCCGTCGAGGCACTGGTGCACTTGCAGCTCTTGCCGGACGGAGCCTGGCGATTCACCAGACACAGCCGGGAGTCCGTGCAGCCGCCGTTGTTGATCTGGCAGGGGCTCTGGTACTGCGGGCACTGCTGCTCCACGGCTGTCATGCCGTACATCTTGTGGCTGCCAAAGAAGGGCGTCTGGATGGCCTTCTGGCGCGTGCCCTGGCTGTCCACGCTCTCCAGTTTTTTGCTATAAAAAATGGTATTATTTTTAAATTATATTTATACAAATTGGGAACAAGATGTCTGCCAACTCACGTGGTCCAATCCGTCCAGTAGAACTGATCGTGCGTGAAGGTCAGACCGAAGGGGTAAGAGAGCTCGTTGGAGATGGGACGCAGTTGGCGGTTCTGCGGCTGGATGCACTCCACCTTCTTGGTGCCAGCATCTGCGAAGCACAGCTCGCCAGAGTTATCGAGCACCACCAGGGAGTTGGGCAGGTTCACGGACTCCTTGCCCAGCAGCAGCTCCCGGCCAGTGCCATCCAAATTGGACATCTCGATCTTGGGTGCAGAGCGGTCCCAGTCCGACCAGAAGAGTTTTCTGCCAAGGATAAAAAAAACCCTCAGAACGGGAAGACCTCAAGGAGACTGTTGGCACTCACTCCCTGTAGGGATCCACGACAATACCACGGGGATTCACCAGCTGCTTGTTGATGATCACTGCCCTCAGCGTGGGGTCATCCAGGCTGGCCACCTCGATGGTGTCCTTCACCGAGTCCGTCCAGTACAAGCGACGGGAGATCACATCGATGGCAATGCCCTCGGGCGATTCGATATCTGTGGGTAAAAGCTAGCTAAGAGGTTGTGCCTTGGGGGAGATTTGACCATTCTACCAGTGGTGATGAAGGGACGGGCATCGGTTCCATCGTACTTGGCGCTCACAATCTTCTTGGCCGAGATATCACCCCAGTAGACACGACCCTCCACGCAGTCCTTGTCCAGGCCAATGGCCATCTGGGCCACCGAAATGGGGAGGACATTGCGTCCGTTCAGGGGAACCCTCACGATCACCACGCCCTGGCTGACGATCAGGAAGTCCGATTCGTGCTGCTGACGCTCCTGGCACACAGAGCCATTGCCATAGAAACCTGGAATCAGGAAACAGAAAGGAATCTTTGTAATCCCTGTCAAATTTGTTCCTTTCACTAACTGTATTTCTCTTCTCCAAACCTTTCCACCTCTTTCCATCAAAATTTCCTGTATTTTCCAGTAAGTACTAGCTGCCTTCTATTTTTCTACATAAATCTTAACTCTTTCTCTGCTAAAGAAATGAACCAACTGACGCGGACGTGTCGGACAGTCGCCGGTGGACTCAAGATGCGATTCCAACCACAGTTGCGCCACCTCAATCAGCCCAACTTGAGCCCCAAGGACCCAACCAAGCGACCCTCTCCCATGCAGTCCATGCGGGAGTTCTTCATGCATCCGCTGACCTGGGATCGCAACAATGGCTACTTCAACGTGGTGCTGGCGCTAGCCTTATTCGGCTTTGTCTTCTTCAGCTCGTGCAGTTCGTGTGATCAGAAGAAGGGCCTCCAGGAGACACAGGCCGTTCAGAGCGACAAAGAAGCTGTTCCTGCATCCTTGGAAAATTCCGATAAATGATTTGGGACTCACCCTGACTGCAAACGCAGACCAGGCCGGAGTTGGTCGAGCGGCACTGGGCATTCATGTCGCACAGAGTGGGGTTGTTCAGGCAGTTCTGCTCCTCGATGCACACATAGCCATCACCATGGAAGCCGGCGATGCACTGGCATTCGTAGTTGGCAGGATCCCTTTTCGAAAAAATTACAAATAAATAGAGAACTGAAACGAATTTTGTAATCCTTGAACACTTACTCGGTGGGCTCGCAGGTGGCATGGATGCCGCAGTTGTTGGACACATGGCAGGACAAAGGCTTGCTGGTGCATCCTTGGAGAGCATCACCCTGGTAACCCTCGAGGCAGTCGCAGAACTGAAGGCTCTGCACCGAATCCCACTTGCAGATGGCATTGGAGCCACAGAAGACATTGCCGCAACGCCCGGCCGGCACACAGCGATCACTGATATCCCTTTCGTAGTCCTGCTGGCACTGGCAGACTCCATCGTCGCAGAAGGCATTCTCGCCGCAATGCTCGGCGGCCTGGCACTCGGGGGCCAGCTGGCAGCGGAAGCCGTCGCCCTCATAGCCGCGCACGCACTGGCACTCGGACTTGCCCAGCTGTTCGTTGTATTGGCAGGAGGCGTGGACGTCGCAGATGTCCGGTTTCTTAAAGGCAAAGGTTTTATTAGATTGCCCAGATGGAGGCCGGATCTTGTCTTACAATCGCGCAGGAGTCATCGATGAGTTCGCAGTTGTAGCCATCGCCTCTGTAGCCGGTCTTGCAGGTGCAAATGTGGCGCAGTTCCTGGTCATACCAGACGCAGGTGGCATTGATGTGGCAGTTGGCATCCACGTCGCAGGGAACTGCAGTTTAAAGAGAGGTTTTAGCTTACATAATCACTCATACGCCGTGTGGCTCAGTGCCACTCACTCAGATCAATATTCATCTCGTGCGAGTCCAAGTTGTGGGCGTATACGCAACGCTGGCCATCCTCGGATAGCTCGTATCCATCGGGGCAGCTGCACTCGCCGAAGAAATCGCACGACGGCTCCACATCATGCCTGTCCAGCAGCAGGGGCTCACAGCGACCGTCCTCCCAGACCTCGCCGTTTCCGCAGATGTTGGTGCACTGGTAGCCATCGCCGGAGAAGCCATCACGGCAGGTACAGCGTCCCTCGAGGCAGTTGGCGTCCTTAGAGCAGCGCTGAGAAACCACAAAAATTTAATTTTAAAAAATTTAATTAAAAAAGAAAGCACTTACATAGCACTCGTCGGGATGTTGGGGCACCTGCTCATCCTGGCCGGGATATGGATAAGGATCTGGCTGGGGCTGCTCCTGTTCTTGTTCAGGATAAGGGTAGGGCTCCGGAGTAGGCTCCCCTTGCGCCTGGCCTGCCGGCGTGGAGTACTCAATATTGTCGGCGGTGGAGTTGGACAGACAGCGATAGCCATTGCCCTGGAATCCCTCGGAGCAGTAACAGCTGAAGCCGCCCTCCGTGTTCTCGCAAATGGCATTCTCATCGCAGACATGGGTGCCGGCGGCGCACTCGTCAATGTCCACACAAACCTGCAGTCCACGCTCGTCCACCTGGGCGGCATAGCCATGGTGGCAGTCGCAGCGATAGGTGTCTTCGTCGGGAACGCACACAGAGTTCTCCCCGCACTCGGCGGTTCCATCTGTGCAGGCATTGGACTCGGCAGTGACGCCCACCTTGCTCACGGCACTGATGCGCAGCGCCTGGTCGCGTTCCACAAAGTCCAGGGTCACCTTGGAGATCTTCTGCAGCACGGTGGTTTCAGTAGGGTCGGGCTCATCGTCTCTTAGGCAGCTGCTGTACAGAATGCGCTGGTCCACTTGCACACCCAGGACACGCTGCTCCTCCGTGACCTCCAGCTGATGCGATTGCACCGACTGCAGCTCGCCGGGCCGCACAAAGCGGTACTCATCCACGTAGTCGGGCAGGTGGAGGACTGCGTTGGCAGCCACCGAAGGTACCTCGCCGTACAACTCAATCTTGACGGACAGCTGGTCCCAGTAGTTGAGGCCCTCGAAAGTCTGGTTCACGTGGAGAGTCTCTCCTGAATCGAATTGCAAGCGGGAGACATGGTCGTAGATGCCGCCGGTCAGCTGATAGCCATTGGCCACACCACCCACAGACTTGGCGAACAGCCAGGGAACGGTGGTCAGCAGGGGCAGGACCAGGCGCAGCTGGGCGCCCAGCTCGTTGCTCAACGGGTTGATGGTGGTGTAAGAACGGCCATCGATGGTCACCACATATGACTGCAGCTTGGCCTGCTCGTCCACGGGCTGGCGGTTAAGCTCTCCGGCCAGGGAGCCAGTCACTCGGATGGGCAGGTCATTGGCCAGGCAGGCCTTTCCATTGCCATAGAATCCATTAGCGCAGACGCAGCAATAACCCTCGGCCTTGTCGTGGCACTGGGCATGCTCATGGCACTGGTGGCCAGCGGCCTGGCAGCTCTGGGCCAGAGCAGGGGATTCCGTGAGGGTCTCTGCATTGTCGGGAGTCCTCACATTCTGTTGCGGCTCAATGGGAGCCACATCGAACAGCCAGACGCCAGGGACACCCAGGTTGGTATTCTCGCTGAGGAAGCGGGCCTGAAGAGAGAGAGGCATGAATTTACATTAAATAAAGATGCTTTATTTTAGAAATCCCTCCTTCCCACTTACATTCTCCGATCCGGAACCGTTCAAGGTAAAGTAACGTCCATCTTCCGACACGAAGCCAGCCTGGGCACGGATGTCGGGTAAGCCCATGCCAGCAGATTCGCCCTGCAGCCAGTTGAGGCCGTGCTCTGGGTAGATGAACTGCACGAAGGTCTGCTGCTCGCCCACAATCAATGCCACCTGGAAGGTGTTCAGCTTGTCCGTCTTGGAGTCAAAGTAGCCCACATTGCGCCATGTGGCCACAATCAGCTGGCGAGCCTCGAACTCCGCCTGACTGCTGAAGGCATAGCGCACCAGAGATGTGGCACGGTCCAGCGTGGGCAGATCCTTGGTTTCGAACAACGAGATGGAGGTGTCATCGCCACTGTTTGAGGTGTCCACATTGGAGTAGAAGGCCGCTATCGAGGCGTACTCCAAGGGAAAAGGCTGATTGAGGTACTCGGCAAACTCCACATTAAAAGTGAGGATGCCGTTGGTGTTGATCTGGGGAAGAGCACAAAGAAGAGTCAGTAAATATTATCTTATTTTAATATCAACCCCATTTAACTAAATATTATTTCAGTGTAAATAATTCAAATTAAATAGGTTCAGGAATATAGAACATTATTTTTTCAACACATGAGAATGAGGAAGTTACTCTTGGGATCACTTGAAAGTACTTGAAAGAGTACTTGGCCTCCATATGGCACTGCAATTAGTTCAGCCCCGTGAAGTGCTAACGGGCCACTTAACTCCTAATGGGATTTCTGCTGGCGGAAACAAAACAACAACAAATCATTAACAGAGGCGGCAAAACGATCGGGAATCGAAGGGATATACTAAAGTGTAAATGATCTGAGACTGAGACCGCCACTAATTGAGTCCTCGCCCAACATCCGTTCAGGTTTCCGTCTAAAATTAGCCACGGGAATGCAGCTTCCTCCGTCATCTCCAGCCATGCAACAGGCAATCTGAATAAACAAAACGGGGAATCTGAGGCGGAATTGGAGCACAGGTGTTCGAGAAATGCCTGTGTTGTGGCTGCCGACAGGCCGCAGCATAAATCAGTGTCTTCCTAGGGCTTCCATTTATCGCCGCAGGGGGACCACGACATGGCATGTGGGCTAGGAATTTCGGCCATGTTGGCAGATGATTTAAACCAACTCCACACGGACTCCATGCCGCAATGGATGCCAAATTGAGGTTGGGTAAGCGAGCATCACATATTTTAAACCAAATTGGGGCCATTCATTGGCCTAATTCAGGTTGGAATTTCTGAACTAGATTTTTGATTAATAAAAAAATTAGACCCTGCCAGGAATCCCCTAAAAATATTTAAAATTTCATTTAAATACTAACTTCAAGTGTCTGAGAACATGCTTATCAGGGGAAAAGGTATATATAACACATATTGGCTGGGGTTATTCACACAATATTTTGGATGGGAATATGACGAGTCTATTTATAAGATTTCCAAATGGTTTCGACACCAATTTGACCCAAGCGACAGGCTCCTCTTTCGGCCAGGAATTTCAATAAATTTATGGATTCCTATGACCATAGTGCCCGCTCCGGCGTGTTCCGATTCTGTGCCGCGGCCGCGTGCTATTTTTCTACGTCAGACACATAAATTCAGTTAATTAACTAACAAAATGCAGAGCGCGGCGACTGAAAAACAAGAGTTCAAAAATAGGCGACAGAAGCCTCTCCACTCGGAGAACTCATAACTTTGGCTGCCAAGTGCCGAAACCACTCAGACACTCAGTGCCCGGCTGCTCAGGAGCCCTGGCAGTTGGCCAAGGCGGCAAGGAGACACATCAATGGGTTGCGTCTTGGTCTTGGACCACCCTCAAGTGGATGTGGATGTGGATGTGTGTGGAAATCGATGTTCGTCCGTCCGACCTGTCATATTTTGCCGAAAATTAATGTCGCCTATAAATACGCGGGCCACAACAAAGCATGCTTCCCCCGAAATAGACTAATATAAATGCTCTAGAAACTATTAAATCGCCGAGTATTTGCATGCTGATTGCCGCTTATCGGATCGCTCTTATCAGCCTGCAGGCTGCGAAAATTCATTCAGTGCACAATCTTTGAGATACTTTGTGTTCAATCCAAGCCGGAGCCCTAGATTTGCATTACTCACGTATAGCTGCTCGTACTGTTCGCCGTAGAAGTGGACGGGCTGCTCCAGCTGGAGCAGGATCCGCTCGCTGTCGCCCTTGGGCAGGTACTGGATGCTGCCCGAGGCGGAGCCGTCGTCCACGAACTCGTACAGCTCGTTGGAGCGCAGGCTGTCCAAATAATGCTCGTACTGGCCGCTGACCAGGATCACCGAGCTGACCAGCAGGCAGGCGAGGAATTTAGCGCCGAAGCTCGGCATTGTGGCGGGATATATCTAGTTTTCTGTATCGAATCTTTATATAGGTTCACTTGTGTGACTTTGAGACGCGAGGATTTCACAATCACGATTTCGGCAAAGGCATTTTCACACTAGACACTAGACCAGAGAACACCGAAATTCTTAGAACACTTTTGCTTTCGCCTCAAGTTTGATCCAAAAATATAGGCGGTTTATAAATAAATAGAATGTGGCACTATCCACCCGACGCGGGTATCTATAGCGCAGAGGTATGTATAGTTTGACAGATTTTTTGGAACTGTCGCTCCAAGTGGCGGCTGAGGAGGAGCTGCTCTGCCTGCTGTGTTTCTTTTGCCTCCGGAACCGGGAAATCGAACGAACCGCACGCCTCGACTGCAGACTCTCGACTGATAGGCGGTCGTCTTCGTTGTGGATTCTCCTCGACTCGCTGCTCATCCGTCCGTTACATCCGCGCGAGTATCTGTGTGCGGTGCGCACGTGTCTGTGTGTGTATTGGAGCGCCTGAAAGCGAGAGTTCTCCGTGAAGGCAGCAGAGATACATCCACATCCACATCCACATCCACATCTACATCTGCCTGGAAAAGCATCCACAAACTGCAATCAGAGACAGATGCCGTTCGATTATGACAATGCATTGTTGATGTTTACCATCAACATCCACTCGACTCGTGGAGGGAGCACCTAATTATAGCCAAATAAAATAATCGATTATTAAGTAGGTTCGAATTGGATCGTAGAGAAATGTAAAAATTAATTAGGAGGAAAGATTGAGTAATTAATATGTTGTACACTATAACTTCTTTAAAATATAGATATTTAAATTTAAATAAATTCAGCCAAAAAGATACACCATTATATGGTATTATATTAAAAAAAAAAAAAATTTTGTTTAAGCTTTACAAACCTAAACAAACTTAAAATATTAAAATATTTCTAGCGGACATGATTAAGGATACGTATGTATATGTTATGACTTATGACTGACTGTACCCTGAAAGAGTATAAACATTTAATTGAAAAATTGTTCTCCGTAATTAAAAAAAAAGAAAGTACCATAAAAAAAAATTTTTAACACTATCCTGGGAAATCTATTAATTTAATAGGAATATTAAAAATAGTATTTTAAGAGCTTGAGAACAAATGATCATTTGATCCTCCTGGTAAAATAAATTTAATATTTAAACTTAAATTAAAATTCAATTAATTACTTTAAACATATGGCCACCTTCGACGATTTTGTGGGATTCTTCGATTCTTGCAGGCCCGGCTTCCTAGCCCAACTAGCTAGACGCAGGCATTCCGATTTCGGAGAACTGAACTTCAGGCGGGCGGCACGTGCCGCTCGATTGCTCTTGCCCCCCAAAAAATTCTTCAATCGCATGCCACCGTGGAGCGCCGCTGCGGCAAATAGGAGCGGATACCTACCGCATACACAGGCAACCAGCGGAATCTACAAGCACCTCCTCCACACCCATTCCTTCCCATAACTGAGGCCCTGCAGTGGTGCTTAGTTGGACATTTCCGGATATAACCGATTTTCTTTTGTTAATGTCTGGAATGTACATCTTGAGAACTTGAGTATTTAAAAATATACATGTATTAAAATATGAAAAAAAATACTTTGGAAACGGAGAAACCTTAGGTACATTTGTAAAATATTTTAAAATACATTTTTATAAGCCTTTTTATAATATCAGAAGTTAATTTCAATAGTAAACTGAACCATCATCCAATATAGATTAACTATAATGCATAATTATAGGTCGTTGGCATCACTACTTTACACCACTCCCTCGCTCCGACGGGGTGTGTGCGAGTCTAAAATAAACAAATGGGAACTTCTGAGGCAGCGACGCAACGTCTGCGCCCTGACTAATGACGGTCGTGTGCTGGCAAGGAGGAGCTGGAACCGAAGATGCAACTGGAACCGCGGCAGTTGGACTATTTATGATGTATTTCTCGGTTAATTAGTTGCAGCTGAACGCAGCGGAATGGGTGTGGGAATGGGAATGGGTTTCGGATTGGGGACTGGGAATGCTTCCGCATGCATTTGCTGCTAGACATAGCAGCAATCAAGAAAGTGCGTGGCTTCTCCCGGGCCCTGGATATTTTTGCTATATTTGGATATTGCGCCGCTTGATCGGTGATGGATGCCTGCGCCTTTTCATCATTTATCTTCGAGTGCAGCGGGCTAATGGAAATGCAGTGCGTTCCAGGAACTGGAGCGGAACGATGACGACGACGACGAGGAAGATGATGATCATGATGACGCTGCACCCGGCCTGTCTGGCGCGAGCAAATTTCGGTTGGAATAATTAAAAGCATAAATTAAGCCTCAAATTAAAATCCATTAAATGTTACGCAAAATTAACCCTTCACAGCCCGGCTTTTCAGTTATAAAAGCGGCTGACTTATTCGGGGGGTAATTTGGAAAATGTGTTTCCAACTACGGAACGTGTTGCTGCTGCTCCTCCTGCCCGCTTGGGCTCTGGGCAGGGCCACGGCTCCCGATCTGGACGAGGACTGTGAACTGAATGCAGTGGATACGATGGTGGGTTTGATCGATTGGGGTTTTCTAGGCTTATCGGATATATATTTCAGCACGACTTCTGCTGTGATTTGCATGACGAGAGCCCCCAGTTTAGTGATTGTCAGATCAAGTGGCACGAGAAGATTGCATACGAGACGGATGAGGAGGAGCAGACCTATCTGTTTGTAAGACAAATACCTAAAAAATTCCATGAAAACCCAAACTAACTTTTTGATCAGTGCACCGCCGAGTGCAGTTTCAACAACACTGAATTCCTGGGCAAGGATCGGAGATCTCTAGTTCTCCACCAGGTTAAAGAGCACTTGGAAATGGATTTAGTCAACGATGCGGATATAGAACTGCTCTACCAGACCTACATCAAATGCGACAAACATGGTGGGTCCTCAGTTCCAAAAGATTGTCTTAAAACTCACTCTCTTCCTCAACAGCTCTGGACCTTTTGCCGCACAAGGGCGTCAAGAAGCTTGCCAGACGCCTCTCCAAACACGGCTGCCATCCTTATCCCGGCTTGGTGCTCGAGTGCGTGGCCAACGAGATGATCCTCCACTGTCCCGCCAAGCAGTTCCATCAAACGGCCCAGTGCGAGGCCACCCGCAATCATCTGAGGCAGTGCATGCAGTACCTAAAGTATAAGACCTAGGGAATCGGGATAAAAGACACAACACTGGCAGCTTACACTTTTATTGTCCTTCACTATAACTTAACTACGACTAAAGGTGGGTTGCTCCGCTAGCTAGCGACCTTGACGAGATCGCCGTCGACTTGCAGGGCCTCGGAGAGCTTGAGTTGCTTGTCGAAACGCTTTTGGAACTTCTTGACCTGCTTTTCGCTCAAATCCTCCACAGACAAATGCTTGGTGTACTTCTTGAGCAGCTTCTTGCGTAGCTTCTCCAGGAAAATACCATCGGCCTGCTTGCCAACAATCTTGGTAAGCTGGGCAGACCAATCGAAGTCGGTGGAGGTGCCATTGGTGGGTTCTTCCTCGGGTGTGGATTCCTCCACTTTGGCCTTCTTTTTCGGAGGCGCCTCCTCGGCTTCCTTTTCTTGCTGCTGCTGTATGGCTGCCACCTTCTCCGCCTTGATCCTGGCCAGCTCTGCCTGCTTGGCCTCCTTCATCTTGTTGAGCTCCTTCTCGAGGATGTCCCACACTTGGGTGGCCTGCTGGCGCGGCATTCGCATGCAGTTGCCCACAAAGTTCTCGAACTTGGCCTTCTTGCGCGGCACATTGTCCACGCTCTGCAGCTTCTGGAAGGCGGAGCGCAGGGCGGGCGTGAGATTGTATTCGCTGCTGTCGAGGATTGCGCGGATGATGTCCATCCAGCTCTCCTGCTTCTGGGCGTTCTTGTTGCGCGACTCCTTGACCACAAACCCCTGGCTCTGGCTGGCGTACTTCTGCGCCTCCGAGATGCACTTGGTGTGCGCCACGTACTCCTCCCCGTAGAAGTCCTTCAGGCAGTCCATGCAGGACACGTTCTTCTCGCTGTTGCGACAGCGCGTCTGGTAGTGCTTCTCCACCGCCGGCTTCTTGACCGACTCGCCGCAAACGTTGCACGTGAAGAAGACCATGTTGCCGCAGTTCCTGGGTGTCCGAGAGAGTAGGAAATCCCTAAAAATTCGGTTTAATTTGGTTGAATTTAACGCCGGCAGAGGCCAAACAAAACGCACGTGGGCATTAAAGTGACCGTAGCGCAGCAGGGCGGAAACACCAGGGTTTCAGTGTTGGAAAGCAGCCCTTTTCAGGGATGCGAGATAAAAAATGTTTAATAATCTTAAATTAATAAAATAACTCGATTTAATCAATTATTTATTGCTGCTAAGTTCAATATAATCAATATATAGATAAGCTTGACTTGATGCTGCTTCTTCACTGCCTTGCCAAATTGAACTTGAATTTATACGGATATAACTCACAAATGAACGTAACATGAATCTTGAATTTGTTTGTTCTAATAAAAAAAATAGAGTTTTTTTAAGTAATGATCAAATGTATTTTTTAATTAAAAAATAACTCAATTATTCAATTCAAGCAGCGGAAATCACAGTAGTATTACTTTCTTTACTATCGCTTTCTGTGAATATATCGTATCAGAAGTGTCATCTCCAATACACAGTTTCAACTCCAGACGCAACAGCTGTTCGCGGGCACGTTATTGCCGCCGTCGACGAAATACGAATGTTTTTGTTGAAATTCGTGCGTCGGCCTCTTTATAGTTCGCTGCGCACTCTAAAGATGAGTAGCTCGGTGGAAGCCACCTTGGCATCCGCCACGGATCCCTTAACAGGACCGCGCTACGAGCGAGAACCGAATGTCTTGAGGAAGAAGCTGGCATCCGTGGTGCCCGGATCCGTGAATCTCCAAATCCTTGGTGCCGGCGCCAATGGAGCACCTGCAGCCGTTTACCTGTTCACCGATCAGGCGCGTTACCTGTTCAACTGTGGCGAGGGCACCCAGCGACTGGCCCACGAGCACAAGACGCGGCTGTCGCGTCTCGAGCAGATCTTTGTGACGCGTAACACGTGGGCGACACTAGGCGGTCTGCCAGGCCTGGCACTAACCATCCAGGATGCCGGGGTACGCAACGTGGGACTCCATGGACCACCACATCTTGCTCCCATGCTGCAGTCCATGCGACGCTTTGTGGTTCTAAAAAATCTTCAGATGCAGACGATTGACTGCTCCGAGGGGAGCTGCTTCGAGGACTCTATCCTTAAGGTGGACTCCTTGCCGCTGATCAGCTCAGAGGATCCAGAGAAGAGTGTAATAAACTACATATGCCAACTAAAACCGCGCGCAGGCGCTCTAAACCTGGTCAAGTGCGTGGAACAGGGCGTGCCTCCAGGCCCTCTTCTGGGGCAACTTAAGAACGGCCAGGACATCACCCTGCCCGATGGAAAGGTAGTCCGTTCTGTGGATGTCACAGAGCCCAGTGAGTCGGCACTCTCCTTTGTTTTCTTGGATGTGCCGAGTGAAGAGTATCTGCCAGGACTTTTAGCCCAAGCTAAACGCCTAAAGGAACTGGACGAAGAGCAGCTGACGAAGGTGCGTCTCGTGGTGCACTTTACGCCTCATCCTATTGCCTCCCGGCAGGACTACAAGCTCTTCCTGGAGAAGAACTTCCCTCCGGGCATTCAGCACATCCATTTGAGTTCCCCGCACAATCAGTTCTCTGGCTATGCTGCTGCCCACCGCATCCAGCATCAGTTGCATCAACTTGCCCCCCACGTCTTTCCCCTTTTGGGTGAGTCGATGCCCTGCCAAAGCCAGAAACTGAGTCAGAACCTCAAGAAAACCAAGCTGGACGAGACAGATGAAAGTGACAACACGGAAAAGGAGATCGAGGATGAGTCGGAACAGGGCGTAGTCTCCATGACCAGCTTTCACCTGAGGCCTAAGAAGGGTAAGATACGCGATAGCAAACAAAATATTTAAAAATAATATAAATACCATTTTCTTTTAGGTCTGGATCGCACCCTGGAGGCCAAGCTAACGCCCGAGGAATACGTAAAAGAGACGCATGCCGTACCTGGCTTTACGGAACTCCTAGCTAAATTCAAAGAAGAATACAGCTTCCCTGCTCACTCTGCCGAGAGCTGGCCCAAGATAATCTTCCTGGGCACGGGATCCTGCATTCCCAACAAGACCCGCAACGTCAGCTCCATTCTGATCCAGACTGCTGCAGACTCCTTTGCTTTGCTGGATTGTGGAGAAGGTACCTATGGCCAAATTGTGCGGCTTTATGGTGCCGCCAAAGCGGAACAGATTCTCCGGCAACTTCAGGTGATATATGTGTCCCATCTGCATGCGGATCACCACATAGGGCTGATTGGATTGCTCAGGGAACGAAGGCAGCTGGAACCGAAGACCGACCCACTGATTCTGCTGGCCCCTCGTCAAATTGAGCCCTGGTTAGACTTCTACAACCGACAGATCGAGTCCATCGACGATGCCTATACTCTCGTAGCCAATGGTGAACTCCTGGCCAGCCCGTTGACCGGTGAGAAAGTGGAACCCCTGGGCATCACCTCCATTGCCACCTGCCTGGTGCGGCACTGTCCAAACTCGTTTGGAATAAGTCTTACCCTGGCAGCGAAATACGAAAATGAACCCATAAAAATCACATACAGCGGCGACACTATGCCTTGCCTGGATCTAGTCGAACTGGGTCGCGATTCCACAGTGCTTATCCACGAGGCCACCATGGAGGACGATCTGGAGGAGGAGGCGCGCTTCAAGACGCACAGCACTGTGTCGCAGGCCATTCAGCAGGGTCGCACTATGGGTGCCCGCCACACAATTCTTACGCACTTCTCGCAGCGCTACGCCAAGTGCCCGCGGCTGCCCAGTGCCGAGGATATGCAGCAGGTGGCCATTGCCTTTGATAATATGCAGGTGACCGTGGAGGATTTGCAGCATTACCACAAGCTCTATCCCGCTCTGCTGGCCATGTACGCAGAGTATACGGAGGAGCTGGAGCAGCGAGCGGTGAAAAGGGAGCTCAAGCAGGAACGGAAACGGAAGCTGGCACAAACGTGATGAACGGTCGTCGGAGGAGCAGGATAATTTATACAAGGAGAAAGCTATTGTTACTCTAATATTAGGAAGAAGCTATGGTGTATGTTAAGTTTTATGATATTACATTAGATTTTGAAATGTATTGGGAAAACTTGGCGAGAATATATATATTTTAAATATGAGAGGTACTTTACCTTAATTTGTTAATTAATTTATGATTTGGTTAAAAGTTTGTACTGTAAAATGATTTATAAAATAATAAAAATCTTTAAATATTTAATAAAAATCTCCAATTTATTAGAACTCCCAAAAATTAAACAGTTTCAACTGTTTTTTAGTTTCTTCTTTATTTACTAAATACGCTTGCAACAGTGTCTGTGTAATAAACGCTTTTTGTAATGATTATAAAATGGTTTCTGCTGGTTCGGACTCGACAATATCATCATAAATAATAATAATAATTATCAATAATAATAATCCCCATTGCCGGGACTCAACAAGGGGCACATGGGATCTTAGCACTTGTTCCTTATTATTTTTTTCTTTATTATATATTTTTATTTCTTGTTTTTAGTCATTCAAATTTCAACTTTAAGGCACTTTAGTTCAACGGTCTCCACTAGCTTCTTCATTATCTTTTTTTTGTAATTGATTTTCTTTTTGGAAATTAGCTGTGACTAGTTAAAATTAGTAGGTAAACGACAAAATATATATATGTATGATCTTAATGTAGTTCCTTCGATATTTGGTGTGTGTGTTTGTGTGGGCGTGTGTGAATGGGGTGTCTCGGAGTGGGGGGAGGAGGGTACAACTTTTCTGGTTAATATTTTATGCTTTTTCTCATAAATAAACGTAATTCCAACATTGATATAATTAATGATCTGTTTAAAAATAAATAAATAGCTTTAAATTACGGCAAAACGAAAGCAGCAGAATTAGCAGGATAAGAATTATTCAACAACAACATAAAATAATCCAGTTAAACCAAATCAGAATTAATCATAGAACTGCCTTCGCCCCGGCCACGCTGATTCCTCCTCATATTAGACTACAATTCATAAAATTCATTAAGATTAGAGGATCATCCATCCGATCGGTCGCCTCCTTAGGCCCGTTCCACGTAGTTGCCGGGGAATGTGCCGAAGCAGCCGGTCCTCTGCGAGGTGCCCACGAACCAACCGTCGTCGCACTTCTCTAAAACATGGACCACATCACCCTCGAGCAGCTCCAGTTCGTCGGAGTTCTGCGGCCGATACTTGTACAGGGCGCGGTACCTATGAAGATAATAGTTAATTTCGGTTTAAAAATATTTATATGAAGGCTTGACTCACGCCAAGGGCTCCGAGCTGGTGTCCACATGAAGGGCATCCGTCTTGTGAATCGTTCGCGTCTCCTTCAGGATGCCATTCGGGGGCTGGGCTCCGTTTTGCGTGATCGTGTTGAACTCATTGTTGATATTTGTGCGCAGCACATCCAGATTGGGACGCAGGTTGGTGGTGCTCTGAGTGCTGATCACGGTGGTTGTCCTGGCGGCAATATCCTCGGCCCCAATGTCGGTAAGTACCTAGAGGTATCATTATTAATATTGTCTTGAAAAACTTTGATCTGGTAAGACTTACCTCCACATAGGAGACCGGAAAGATGCCCTTCCTGTTGGCTATCTTGCCCTCAAACCAGTTTCCATCCACTCGACGCGTCAGGGTGACCAGTTCGCCCTTGTTCAGCGAGAGCTCGATGCCCGACTGGGCCTGGAAGTTGTATTTGGCACGGGCCTGGCCCTCCGAGGGTCGCTTCGATGGAGTGCGGGCACCATCCCGGCTGACAATCTAGAATTTTGGAAACATTTATTCAATTAAAAGTAATTTCGAAATCCTAATTAAGTTTAGACAAAAAGAGTGTTTGCAAAAAAGAGTGTTTGCTTTATCTACATAGTTTTCTATCAGCTCTGTTCCCCTTTTCGAACTTCGTTCATATTTCTATCTATTCGACTTTTCCCACTTTGAGTTTGTTTTGTAATGACTCAATTAATTTCCATGACTCACAATATGAAGGCCTCGCATTTGAACTAAATTAAGGCAGTAAACAAATATTATTTTCCTAGAAATTTGAATCATAAGTAAATATTTTTACTCGAAACCAGAGTTATATTTGTAATAATCTATATTAAGCTAAATTCTTTTAAGTATTTTGGGGATATATTTACAACATATATTTATTATTTACTCACCTCAACATAACTGGCTGGAAGCAGGCCAATCATGGCATTGTGCTCACCCTCATACCAGTTGGCATCGATTTGCCGCCTGATATAAATGGTGTCGCCCTTGCGGAAGGAGAGCTCCCTGAAAATATGTAAATATAAGTAAATCCTCTTCAAATAAATTTCTACAAAGGCATCCTACTTAGAGCTCTGTCCCTGGAAGTTAAAGAGAGCCCGGGCTACCGTCTTCGGACCCACCAGCGACTTGAGGGTCACGTCTGTGGGGAAGTCATCATAGCGATTGAGGGCAATGGGTGACTTCTGCGAGGGCGTAAAGTTGTCCGTGTGGCGGCGCGAGTTCATGTCCTGCAGCTCCTGTAGATACTTGCGGCGGCGCTCCTCCTGGTAGAGCTTCTGCATATGCTCCGCTTGGCGAATGGCTAGTTCCTCCTCCGGCACGTTCTGGCGCTGCTCATGCCTGATTGGGGTCTTGAAATGGATGTTCACGTCTGTGGCATAGTAACGATTGGGAGACTCTGTTAAGATGAGAGGCATAGGAGGCGGATGGCGGGTTAGGCTGAAGCTCAAGCGACGTGGCTATATATTTAGCTGTTGTGTTGGTTCCCCTCTAATCTTGGCAGGAACGGAGAGATTACTCATTTAAAATACTTTTTTTTAAACCTTTTTACATGAAAAGGCACTTGAGTCAGTGTAAAATTTGTATTTTAAGAATTTAAGAGAAATGAAATTGATGCCAGTCATGGGAAAAGAAGATAGCTTATTAATTGTTTATTGGTGTAACTGTCCCCTTTTAAAGTTGAAGTCATAAATATTTAAGAACTCTTCCTTTGCCAGTAAACAAAGCTTAAAAACATAAACAAGTATTCCAGTAGAATTTCATTTATAAAATGCCTAGACAAAATAAATTGAATTAAGCTTAGGAACTACTGATTTCTGATCAAATCCTGTCTTAAGTTACAAGTTCTTTTTTAAATATTTCCTTAGCTCTTTTGTGTAATAACAAATTGATAACGAACCCATTTTTCTCCTTAGTGTATTCGCTGTTTACCCTAAGAATAACAAAGTGTTGTCGCCTTCGTCTGAGTCGTAAGATGATCTAACCGCAAATGCTCGTTACTGCTGCTGCTGCCGCTTCTGTTACGAAACACTGGCTTATCTGAGGCTGGGGCCGAGCACATATCTGTCTGCCAATTGGTAGGCAAATAAACAGCTCCATCCACCTGATAACCCCCTGGTAATAAGTGGCCTTCCACAATCTACAATTGAATTAGACGGCGGCCTCTCCCAGCTAGAGAATAAGCCACAATTGGAGATAATGCTGCTGTTAATTGGGGGAAGGGGGGTGCCTGGGGGAAAACTCCAAGCTCCAAGACTTTTCCGCATCAGTGTAGAGCATCTTGAGCTATCTCGGGTAAAAAGTTCGCATTAAATTGCCCCGATTCCATTCGATTCAATTGATGCCTTAATGGAACTGCGCAGCGGGTACTGGCAAAAGATTGATAAAGATGGAAAACAACTCAGCTTCCATTGACCCGATTTGGGGAAATCTCTCAAGGGGAAACCTCTGGAGGTGAGAGGTGCGGCTGCACAAATATTTGTGCGGCAAATATACGCGCCATGAGCCGCAGAGCATTGTCTTTGGACAACAACAATTAACAACCGCTTTGTACGTGCTGTTTACGCCAAGTCAGAGGAGTGGAAAGAGCGGTTTAATTGACACTCGGGGGATTTTCACTTTCACTGATTCGCTGCGGCACATGTTTTTTTTTTGCCAGCGTTTGAAAGTGCTTTGTGGAAAGGGGAAAATCGAATTCCAAGGCACTATCAATTCGATATGGTTATCTGTAAAGCTTTTCAATAAATAATAATAACTATCAAGGTCGCTGGTAAGTCCATTCATATCTGTAGCAAGTACATTGAATGCTTAAAATAGAAAAATATCTTAAAGATACTTAATTGTATCTTCCAAGTCTTTTATCCATTTCTTTACATTTTAGTTCAATGTTAATTGTATGCCATTAAACCCAGATTTGAATATGTTAGTTCTGCTTGGCAAACTCTGCAGTTTTTCATCTTTTACTGCTTTACTTTTGTGGATACACTGTAGCCTTTCAAGGCTTTTCCTTGCATTTCACGCTCAATTAACTCTTTAAATGCTTTTCTTAGCTATTTTCCCATTTTCCTTGGGGGAGCTCGCTCATTAGTCACAACAATCAATCAGTATTAGAATCAGAATCGAAGGCTAAGGCAATTGCCTGATAAAGCTGCGGAGAATCGGCAAACGACAACAACAAACAAGATACACGCTTCACTTCAGCCAGAGAAAGAGACGGGGTGACAGGGTGACAGAAGACTGGAGACTGGAGACGGGGCGGAAGAAAGAGAGGGAGGTAGGAGACACTTAACCGACTTTACCGTAGCACGCGTTGCGCTCAACTGAAACCGAAATCGAAATCGAAACTGAATGGCGCAGCCCCAAGGCAGCTAAGCACAGAGAAAGAGAGGGAAGTCTAAGGGGAGAGTGAGGAGCAAAGCGAGATAGAGAGAGGGAAGACCAGAAGATGAAGCTTCGGGAGACTCTGTCGACTCTCCGCCGGCTGAGTAATTCCCAGAGATAGCGGCGTTTGTATTACTACGAGTTCCGTTTTGTGGCGGCGCCTCACGTTTAATTGCTGCAACTGTGGGGTGCGTGAAAAGCTTGTTAGTGGAAGTACAGTGGGGTTGCTGAATTGAAATTTGTAGAGAAATTATTTAGAAAAATATTAATTCTTATTAAAATCTGTCACCTTTTTTGCAAGCTTTAAAACTAGTAATGCAAACTAAAAGCATTACAAGTTAACAATGAAATTTAGAGATATGACTTTAGAATTCCCAACTGGTTCTAAATGTAACTTGAATAAATTCAATTAATATTGGTCAGTATAAATTATACTTTTTATTTATGAGAATTATATTATTAATTATGTTATCTACCTGCTACCTGAAAATGTATTTATTTACTAGTGTCTCTCCCTCTTTACTTGCTCTATTTATAGCCTTATAAATCCAAGTTCGATACCCATTATCTACTTTTTGTTATCAAGTAAGCATTGAAGTATTTCGCCTGACAACTTGATAAGGCCCACAGTGGCTTCCTCATCTTGATCGTAGTAAAAAAGAGAGCTTTTCCTCGCACTTACTCATACAGCCTCAAGCTTTTATCAACGATTTTGAAGCTGGGAACGTGAGGAGCGTGCCCAGCTTTATCGCGCTCTGCTTCTCTGTTTATGTTTCTCAGTCTCTCTCTTTCTCCAGGTGATAACGAGTTTTTAACCTTTTTTTTCGCAAAAGAAAAACCGTGAGAAAGTGCAAAACAGGAAGGTCGCTTAGTCAAATGAGAAAGTGCACAGAGAGTTGGGTGGCAACTGGGAGCCCAGAGGGGGTTCAATCGATCGCTTGGCTTTCTTTTATCTCGCTGGGGGTCTATGGTTCCGCTCACCAACATTTGCGGTTGTCTTGTTAACTGCTTGTTTTGGCCTCAAAAATTGAGTATTAATTTCTGGGAATTAACCTAATAGAACTAGGTCAAGAGGAAAGTAAATCTTACAGAATCTTAATTAATGTTGCACTTTGATTAAGAAAACTCCGATGTTTGATGTATCGGATAGTTGCTTATAGTTGAATCTATCTTTATCTTTCTATCTTTTTAATGCATCTTTTGTAGAAAATACTAACTGCTTGGCCATTGCTGTTGCCGCTGTGGATACCTCTGCAGTGGCTGTTGCTGTTGCAAGAGTTGCTGCTGCTGATGTTGCTGCTGGAGTTGCTTTTGCTGCTGCTGCTGTTGCCAGAGCAGCAGCGGCATGGAAGCACCAATGGCATGCTGATTGGCCAGGTAAGCCTGCCTTTGGTTGGGCTGAGGCGTGTGGGGCAGACCCACCACGTGGTAGCCACCTGCAGCAGCAGAGCCACTACCCTGGTAAAACGAAGGAGGCGGTGGCCTCAGGGGAGCTTCATAGCCCTGACGATGCACCCACAGGATTTTACCACAGTTGGGTATATCGCACACACTGCCCTGATGCAAGGAACCATTGTTATTGCCGCCACTGCTGTGTGGCCTTTGCCAGTGATTATCATTAATCTCCGAGCTGCGCGACTCTGGAAATCTGTCGCCATCATCATAGTCCAGCTCCAGGTCATTGCAGCTGCGATGCAACTTCTGCCGCCAGTGGACGGCCTTGCTCTTGGAGTAACTGGAGGATTGGCTGCGGTGCGGAGCCAACGTTTGATGGATCATGGTGCCGACGCAAGAGTTGCATAAGGAGACCGGGTCACAGGCATTTAATTAAAAATGTTTTTCCTTCCGAGCGGAGCGCAGGCCGAAAGACACACGTTTTTTATTGGCACGGAAAAGTGGAACTGACTAACGGCCGCGACAGGTACCCGTAGCCGTGTCTGTTCCCAGTTTGTTTTGTTGACGGCATCGTCTTGGCCATGGCAACGCCGCCACCACTGAACGCCGGCAAGGTGAGCGAGTAGCCACCCCACCAGCAGCAGGCAGCGCCACCCCCTCGCAAGGGAGGAGCACAGGTGGTGGCGGCTGGTGAGCTAAGCAGGTCAGAGCCGTCCGCGTGGCCGGCGTTTTCATTGGTGATATCGATTAATTTGGTCAACCGAGGCGCAGGGCGCACCTTCAAAGCGAAATTGCACCAATTGCGGAAATTACCCGTCGTGGCCGCAGTAAAAATGCTTTTAGCAAAGGTTAACGAATGACAGTGGCAGCAGGAGCGTAGTTGTGGCACCCGGAAGGGGGGCAGGAAGACAGGATATAAATTAAAAAGAAACTGGATATCTCTTTAACTTTTTAAAGACGGAAAAATCTCTTACCACTGGGAGACATTATCAAGTTATTGCTAAGGCTTATGTTAAGGATATATCCTTGTTAGCTTCACCTCCTCTAGTAGCTAGCTCTGGCGAGTCTTCATTTTGGTCACTCACCTGATCCGTCGACGGTGTCGGTGTTGTATGTGTAATCGTAGGCGGAGAGCCCCTTGACTGGCGGCTGGGGGGGAATGGGAGGCGCGTTCGGGTCGAGATCTGCGCCAAGGATTTACAGATAAGATACGAGTAAAGGGATAATTTGGAAATCAGTTTAAGGACCAATTTGGGGGCAGGAGTAACCAAAAGCAGCAGCACTAGCACTACGGGATCAGGCGACCAACGAAGCAAAGATTAGAGGCGTTGCCCTAGGTTCCTAATCCACCCACCCACACTGCTCCCTGAAAGTTGCAATAGTCAAAAGTCACCTTTAAAAGTCACCGCCATAGTCTTCTTCAGGCGTTCCAGGGTTCCTTTGCCAGGAGAAGGAGGAGGAGCCTTCTTTACAGTCTCCGCTCCCTCGGGCACATAGCGCGCCTTTGGACGATGCTTGTTGGGATCAAACTTCTGGTTTGCGAAGATGTCCCTCATGCAGCTGGTCAGCCGGGAGCCCAGCTGGTGACTCTGCGATCTGGCCGGACGCGGTGGTGAGGTGGAGCTGGCCCTGGCCACCACCCGCTGCGGCTTCCTGGGCAGCACTTCCTCTGGTTTCGAGGGCTGCGGATGCTTGTGGGCCACCCAGTCGGCACTCAGATGCGGCGATATGTCGTGCACATCCCGCATGTCCGGATGCGAGGTGGACAAGTAGCTTTGGGTCGGCGGCTCTGGGGACTCGTAGCGCATCCTCAGGCGCTCGAAGCAGTGACTGTTGCTGCTCACGCTTCGCGTGGGACTCGCTCGCACCGGCAGCTCCCGCTTTAGGGCCGCCGTCTTGCTGATGATGTCTATGTGGGGCATCAGGCGATCCTGGGCGCTCCGCTGGCGCCTTCTGCCGCGCTCCGGCGAAGGCGTAGCCCCGCGCAACTCAAACTTGTGCGTCAGCCGTGGGACATCGCCGCCAGCTGTAGCGGCCTGTTGTTCCTCCTTTGACACCGCCTCCGTAGCGGTGTCCGGGGCGTCTTTGGATCCCGCACTCACTTCGGGATCGCTGCGCGCCCTCCGCAGCGAGCTAAGCCCAAAAAAATCACGCCGCTCATTGGACTGCTCCCGGGACTGCTCCCCGGACTGCTGGATGCTCTCGAAGTGCTGCCGCATCTTGCGCACCTCACCGGTGTAGACCCTCTGCAGGTAGGAGCTAGAGCAGGCGGAGGCCTGCGACTGCGGCGACAGGCTGCGCGAGCGGTAGTAGGAGTCCGAGTAGAGCTCAAGACTGGCGTCGGCGGGTTCCGGTGACCCGTTCCCAAAGCTGATAAGCTCGGTATCGTCGGGCGGACGGTCGGGCGGGCTGTGCAAGTGAAAATTTACCCTGGCCGCGGGACGCTCTCCGAAGACGCCGCTCAGATCGGTGAGGGAGTTGCTCAGCTCCTGGTGGTGGTGGTGCTGATGCTGATGCAGTTGCCGGGCTCGCTGGCGCTCCTGCATGTTCTGCTCGATGAGGCGCATCACCTCGGCCTCGTCGGGCGAGGAGTCCTCCCGGGCATGGTAGATGGTTTTGGGCGGCTCATCGAACTGGCGATCCTCGAAGTACTGAATCTTTTGGTTTATGTTCTCGGCCGGCTCACGGGCATCCTCCTTGGGCTCCTTGGGAGGCTCCTTGATAAGAGTCTTACTCTTGGCCTCTTGGTTGGACGCGGCTTTTGGTCGGGGCGGCACTTCCGGCGGCTTTGAGAGCGTCAACTCCGCGTTCTTGGCTGCTATGGCGCCGCGTGTTTCCCTGGCCACCACCACCGGAGATTGGCTGCGAGTGGCACGGGGCAGGGTCTGGTTGGACTGCTGCTCGTCCCGTTTGCGCTGCACGGGACCCAGCAACTGCTCCTTGGAGATGCTCGAGTTGCAGCGCACTTTTAAGCCGTTTGGCCGGGAGCCCTTTTCCACGGTGACCACGTACTGCTCCTCGACGGCTGGGGCCTGGCGATTGCCCGAGTATATCTCGTTCAGCTGCTGAGTGATCTTCTTGATCTGATCCTTGGACAGAGTGCTGACCAGATCGTTGTCCAAGTGGCGCTCTGGCTCGAGCTCGGTCTCGACCTCAACGCGATGCTCCAGGCTGCTGGCCAGATCCGCCACCGTGTTGCGCCGCCAGTGACGATGCACTGGCTCCGATTGCATCTGCTGTTGCTGGCGCAGGAGATTAAGCTGCTCAAAGTTTTCGCGCAGATCCTCTACGGATTTCTTTTTGGCAATCAGCGATTGGTCCGCCTCGTGGCGCCACTTGAGGGAATCTACGTCCTTGGAGCGGTAGTGCAGATCCCTTTGCTTCTGGTCATCCTGCAGCTTGCCCACCAAATACTGCAGCTCCTTCTCGGCCCGCTCGTGGAGTCGCACTTTGCGCCACTCATCAAAGTCCAGAAGCTCGGCATCTTTTCGTAGGGGATGGAAACTGCTCGAGGAGGTGGCTCTCTCCAGCTGGCCCACCCGCTCCAGGGTGCTGTAGAAGCGATTTAGTTCGGTGAAGCGCTCGCAGTTGTTGCGATACCGACAGCTGGGGCTGTGCCGCTCCAGGTGGGTCAACGAGGTGGCGCTGTGGGCCAGTTCCCCGCACTGGTACAGACCATTGGTGGGAGCGGGCGTGGCCCTCCTGCCGCGCTCGTCGGCACTGCTTAGGCTGCTGGCCCTGGCCACCGCCTGCTCCTTGTCCTTGGAGCGCAGACTGTCGATGCGACGACGAGAGGGTGATCTTACCTCCCGGTTGATCTGGGGGACACGCACCTCCCGAGTGGGCGAAAAGCGACGCTCCTGGCTCAACTGCGGCGACAGCGGACGGGCTATGTCGGTGACTGCCGCTGGCTTTGTGGGAGGACGCTGATCCTTGCCTTCGTACTTCCACACCAGGTCCTCGATGCAGGGCTGCTGTATTTGGATTTGACTCGAGAAGTCGCAGACATCCTCCGGCACGAACTTGTACTCCTGCGGCAGGGACATGGCCTGCTTGGCATTGTAGTCGTTCCAGAAGTTGGTCTTCTCGCGCACCGACTCGCTGTAGGAGTGAACGGTCACCGGCGGTTGGACTTTAGCTGTCTTTCCAGACTGACGCTTCCTTGGAACGTGGCCCTCGCTACGGCTGTTCTGGAGGGGAACCAGGGCCTTGGAAGCCGAACCTCTGGATTTGCCCACATACGTTTTGGGCGGTGCTATGCGCACATACTCCGTACGCACCAGGGAATCTATGGAAAAGGTGGAGTTACTCCTCGGCAGGCTGTCATTGGAGCCCGTCTTGGCCTGACCCTTTCCTCCCTTGGAGGAAGATTTCCTTAGCGAACGAGTTCCACAATCCAGAAGCGTCTGGGGACGCACCTGGGGGAAGCACATGGTCTGGCGCGTGGTGGTGCTCACCGTGGTGTGCCGAAGTCGGGGCAAGGACTTGCTTCGTGAAGTGGCATACGAACGAACTGCCTCCCGCACTTCTTGAGGGGATTTCAAAGAGGGATCCCGAAGGATATTGGTGCTGGCCTCAAAGTTGGTTCTATTCGCTGGCAAAGTGTTCTCCAGCCGCTTCTTCTCCTCGGCGAAACTGCGCTCCTTGGAGATACTCCGGCCAAAGGCCACTGGACTCCGGCTGGAATGGCGCAGGGCCAAGAGGCGAGCAGGACGCCGGCCAGGACTGGAGGATCTCAAGCGAGACTGCTGTTGCTGCTGCTGCTGCTGAACCCGGCGGGTGAGTCGGGTCTCCTTGGTGGCCGTCAGGGTCTGCAGGAGAGTGGACACTGCTCCCGCTGACTTGGAGCGGCAAATCGGTTCGCGACGCGAGCAACTCGAGGTGGCCACCTTCCTCAGCGTAATGGTGGACACGCCCGAGGCATTTCCATTCGGCGGCTGGAAGCACTGCTCATGCCTCGACTTGGAGGCCGAGCTTAGGACACGCACCGTGCTCTTGGTGCAGCTGGACTTACGATGCGGCGGTCTTGGCGGTGGCTCGTCCTGTTGGGAAGTCTGCTGCTTCTTGCTCAGGGGAATGAACGAGGGCAGGGTCTTCGAGAGCTGCGAGAACATCTTCGCAGGCTTTTTCTCCCTTCGCTGCGGCAAGCTTTGTGGTGGCGGCGGAGGCGGAGGCGGCGGTGGAGGCGGCGGGATTGATGGTATTGGTGGTTTTTTCAAGGGTTCCTCCTCTTCCAGCTCCTTGGTGCTCACACGAATCTTTGTGAGCGTGGGAGTGATCTGTATGAATTCGAACTCCTCCACAATTTCTTGGGGGAAGGCGAGAAATCAGGTTTCAAGATTAGGCAGCCTCTTCTGCTGGGTTTGAGTGGTGCCTGTGTGCCATTAACGGTGGTGCTTGTTTGGTGGCGCCCACATCCTGGTGGTGGGCGGACTAATACAACTTCAGGTGAGAGCAGTGAGAGTGGGTGAATGGGAAACCAGAGCAACTGGTGGCTTACAAAGGGCTTACAAAGTTTTCAGTGTACGATAGAAGGATAGATAGACCTTGGAACCAACACCGTTTGCAGGATTAGTGAGTAGAGTAGAGTAGAAAGTAGCCCAGCGACTTATGTCTAAGTTAGGTATTAGAAGGTAACAACTTTCCCGAAAAAAGGTAGAAGGAACTAGAACTCACCACGGGGCTTCTCGGGCGCTGGCTTGCGGAAGCCGAGCAGTGGAGGTTCTCCGCCTGCCTGGAGACTCTTGTAGGCCTGCCTCTGTTCCACGGGACTCAGGGGACTGCTCACGGGTAGCTCCTTCTTGCGGAAGACCAGGTTCGAGTCGCTGGTGTAACCAGATTCCTTGGCCAGAGCCCTGAAGAATTTCTTGATTAAAAAGAGGATACTTTAAGAGTAAAGCGCTGCTTACCTGGACAAGTTACCTTCGGTGTACAATGGCGAGAGTTTCGATTGTTCTAGATTCTAGAGAAGGCAAAGAGAAAATGAAAGTATAAGTCTCTTGATTAGGATTAGGAGTGCATTTGAGTGGCTTCAATTAGTAGTTCTGGTGCCTTTTGCAATGATTCCTGCCTCGCTTTCGATCTGTCCAGGGGAACTTACTCCGTTGCCGTCGAAATCATCAACGAACTCTATGATTATACGCGGGATGCGTGTATGCTCCCTAAGCCACTTTTGCGAAGGATATGGATCAGGCATTACGGTAGGCAAGGAAAGATATAACGGTAAGCAAAGATAGATATTTGGGTTCGGTTTAGTTCACGGAAAAACGGTCTCGACCAGCTCGAGCTTAACTCAATCGGAAGGTAAATAAACTAAGACTAAAGCTAGTATTATAAAGTAGAGATCATACCCCGTTAAAGATGTCCATCACTTCGTCCCACCACTAGAATTGTGAATAGAATAATTGCTGTGAGTTAGAATATTCGAGGCGAACTGAATGACTGAGCATGTGAATGGTGAGTGTGAAGGGTGCGTGATCATGAGCCCGTTTCGGGTAGCGAGGGGTTTTATTATGAAGGTGCAGGGACATAGGGCAAGTTGGGGTCGGTGCATTAAGCCAGTAAAGAAGGTTCCTTGGCAAGATGATGGTGACTTGAAGTCTTCCGAAATATGAGTAGCTTCTTTCAATGGTGATAGGTTTGTGCGAGTGATTATCTTTCGAGAGTTAGCCTGACTTACCTCCTTCTTTTCCTTCTCGGAAACCGACGAATGACCTGTTGTGTAGTTCTCAATGCGGCCTGGCTGATTCTTATACGAGTTCTGCGCTGACTTTATGGGATTTGGCATAGTACCATACAACCTGGGGTGGGGAGAGATGTTTACTCAATCAATTCCCCCTAAGAGTTTTAATATAAACGTACTTCTCGTCCTGGTTGAGGTTGCGCACATTGACAGCCGAGGACACGGACTGCACACGGTGCGGATTCTGGGTGCGGTACCTCACGGTGGAGTAGTCGGAGTCGTAGTTGGGCTCGGGCTCGGAGACGTATCCGTTGCTCTTGTACGAGGGACGGGCTGTTTGGAGACCGAAGCTCTGATTAGTCGGGACTTTATCATAGGGATTAGGGAGCAGAAAGCGGTTTCTCAAGCTCTACAAATCATAAACATTACTTTGTCTCGGTGGTGTACTGGCGGACATGATGTTAGCGCTGTTTTTTTGTGGTTGTGAGTTAGGCCTTATAGTAGGTTAGTCTTGAAATTTAGTAGAAGCTTCCGAAATTGTCAATGAGCTAGACACGGGAACATGAGAGAAATCAAATGTAGATAAACCAAATAATACGGCATGCAGGTAAGACAAATAATAATAATAGAACCCACTGAGTCACTCTACTGTCTGCAAGAGGATACAGGACTCAGTCTACTCTATGTACAGGCGAAAGCGGGTAATTAGATGGGAGAGACTACTAGGGGGATAGCGTAGTTTATAGATCAAAGAATCACCTCTGGGACACTTGTAGCGAATCACGAAATCATCTTGAGGCGAAAGCGAATGGGAGAATGAGAAACGAGTGTTTTTTTTTAGAGGATTTCCAGGATTTCAGACTGAAGCATTTAAGGAAAAGGATATGGGATAAATCAGAGGACTTGGGAATGGAAATGGAAATGGAAATGGGAATGGATATAGGAATTTCAAGGAGCTCGTAATGCTTCGGACCGAGGGAAAAGTGTGTGGAAATTTACCGCCGTTCTTCTGCTTGTGAATCGTCTGATACAGACGCTTGTACCACTCATGCTGATGCGGCTCCTGGACCTCCTGCATGTGTATAAGGATAAGGAAGATACTCGTATCAGATGGAACCACTCGAATCACCACCCCTCTTGCCCCATTTCTTTTACCGATCTGAGGATTATGGGCATTCCATCGTTGGTCACCGGACCGATGCCATCGTACTGCCTTCGCCCTAACTGTGCCATTTTCCGGGGACGATCGTTGCCCGTCTCCGGCTCGCTCATATACTCGTGCTTGACTTTGTAGACTGGAAACCGCAGATGGAGTTTTGGTTAGTGTTTGGTCTCGTTTGGGGTATTTGTTGTGGGTTCAGTTTGGGTTTGGATTTGGTTTTTTGTTTTTTTGTGTGGGTTAAACGGAGGGCACAGACATCACAGCCACATTCAGTGTGTTGCATCGACGATCGTGAGCTCGCTTCACCGGGTCACTTGCCAAGGAACGGCTATACTTACTGACTTCATTGGGCCTGTAGGCTGGACGACTGGCGTCGGACACTTGGCGGCGCACAAAGGGCCTCTGCAGTTCCGAGTTGGAGGCCGATCTCTCGATCTCTTTTTTTGTTTGGGGCGATAAACGATAGTGGAGCATTAGCGGAATCGAGCGACAATATATCCAACAGAGAAAATCGGAACGAAACCAGAAGGGCGGAGGGAACAAGATATAGTTGGAAATTCAAAGGAAAGGATACCCCAAACTCAAAGCGTGACATAAATATTTTATAAACTTTGAGTAAGGGTTATACTTTAGACTATAGAGAAGCGATCATCAAGAGATATAGGATATAGTACTTCTGATCTTGTCGGAGACACTGGCACTGGGCGCCACGGGAGCAAAGTAACCAGAGCAGTCGGTTTCGGCGTAGTCCGAGTTGGAGTTCACCGAGTTCAGCGAGGCTGCACCAGGACGTAGACCTGCAGGTGGAGCACCTTCTCCGTTGGTGTACGACCACGGCGGGGTCGTTGTCGTCGTCGATGGTTGGTTCTGCTCCTGCTGGTGCTGCAGGGCCGTGTAGCGACGCGGCAGAGTGGGGGACTCGAAGCGAACGGGACGGAACTCCTTGCGGCCACTGAGCGCCGGCGAAGGCTGCGGCGTCCACACGGGCTGAGCGGGTGGCGGCGGGGGCGGAGGTGTGGCCGAGGGGGCAGATGATTGATTTAGATCGCCGCTGGAACCGTAAGGTGTCCACACGCCTGTCGAGAGGGGGCAGAGTTATAGAGGGTGAGCGGATAATGTGTGGGCGAGTGGGGATCTGTGTGGCAGACAGATGACATTTTCAGGGGCGCCGGCGAGTTCAGAGATTGAGTTTCCCCCCTGACGACATTTACACTTGTCAACAAATTCATGCTCGCTGGGCGCTTAAAAACCACAGGTTCCCTCTAAAAAAAGCTTCTTGGGCAGTCAACAAACCGAATGCGAAGACAAATTGACAAACAAACATAGCGACGTAGAACAGCAATAATTAATACGACGGCGACCGAGGAAGCCGCCATTTGGCAGCCATTCAAAATTTGGCCAACACACAACGCACACAAACACACACCTATTGGGAGTGTAAGGCACTGGGGATGAGTCATCCCATTTGGCGCATGTTTAGCATTCACAAAAATACAAACACACACAGAGAGATGGTATAAATTTATATTCCCGAACCGTTAAAGAACCCAGCGAGGTGTGTCTAAAAGGTTGATCAAAGGTGCTGCTGGGTTTTGTCATTATAAAAATATAAAAAAAAATTAACCTTAAGCCCTATATAAATAAAGGATCACTGAGGATGCATTTCCTTTAAATTTGAGTAGAAGAGAGACTAAATAATTAAGACATTAAAAAGGGAATTAATTGAGGTCCTTGTATTGCATTTTAGATAACTATAATCGACTTTCTATATAAAAGGTTTTGTTACTTATCAGAAAACTATACATTTTAATATATATTTTAGTTAGGTTCCACTAAGACATAAAACTTCAAAAAATTCCAAATTTAACCAAGAAAATATCAAAGATAAAGTAGATGTTATTACTTTTTATCTATCAAAAAATTCCCCTAAAATGTAAATATTTTAAATGAAATGTACTTGCTAGAAATCACCTTCAATTGGTTTCAATCTCTCATTTTTAGCTCAATTTATATGCAATTTATAACCGTTTCAAATAGTTCCTAACACTCGCAACTTATCTAACCACTTTATCAGCAGTTAACCACTTGAAATCTTGATATATCTCTGATTAATCAGAATAAATTGTCTTCAATTGCGGCAGCATAATTTCGCTACTTGTTAAATAACCCGTGCGAAATGTCTATGCAAGTTTGCATTGGGTCTAGCCAAAATCTTTCATTCTACAGATTTATTTGCCACCTGTAAAAAAACGAAAGCCACAAAAACAAAACACTCGGTCACAGATACACTGGCCGCAGTCGCTGCCAGAGATACAGATACAGATAAAGCTGCAGATATACAGATACAGATACAGCTAGCGATGCCCTAGGCGCACTGCCTTCGAGACATTGACACGTATTTCGATGGTTTTTGTTAGCAGATTTCTTTAGATTTTCGCTGGTGATGGCTGTGGAGAAGGGGCAGCTGTTAGAGGTGAGGGGACAGAACGGTAGTGGGTAGTGTAGGTGATGCTGCTGGTGTTCTCTGGTGTGGGCGTCGTTCGCTGACGTCTTTATTCAATCAGCACTTAATTGAATTATACAATCGAATCAAAAGGAAATTTCTCCTTGCAAATGTCAATCAAATCCGCACTGAGTCACGCCAACACTATCTGATGGCTTTACCTAAGACAGCAGATATACCGCTGATGCAGATACGGATATGGGATACACGGATACGGATTCAGATACGGTTTTCGAGAGCGTTTCTCTGATTGAGTTGCTGACTCCGCGCACGGCTCGAGGCGAACTGAATTTTGCGTGACTCGCCAGCGTCGAGCAGAGCTAAGAGCCCGGGAATGGGGATGGACTCGGACGCGGATTCAGATTCGGAATGGGAATGTGGAAGTGGAAGTGGGCACGGGGCTGGGACAAGACAAAAGGCCAAACACACCCATTTAGCTGTTGTTGTTGTTGGCTGCTCCTCCGCCACATTACCCAGTCACAGTCAAAGTCCCAGTCCCCAAATAGAAGATCAATTACAATTCTCGCTCGGAGCTAGCTCGGTGCTCGATCAACCGAAGACAGGGGCAAACTCGAGGGGGCAACGCCAATTATGCGTGCAATGCGAAATGGAACGGAAATGTGTGCGGCGGAGTACAGTGAACGTATTTAAAGAGCCAGCTACTAAAGTCACCCGAAAGTCACAACAAAAAGCGAGCCAACTCTTCGGCAAAGCCAGACAAAAAGCAGAAACCCCAAAACAAAAAGCAAAGCCAGCACACAAAAGCACAAAATTCGATTGGTTTGGCTTGACTTGGCTTGGCACTTCCGGTGGCCACTACTGCACACTACACGTACTACATATTGCTCTCGACTTTAGAACAAATCAAATGGAAAATTCGAAAATCCGTATCCGAATTCGCTTGGAAAAATGTTAATAGTGGCACTTGAGAGCGAACTGGCGAGACACACCCGCAAGGAGCGCCCGCAGTCGAGCAGAAGTCGCATTTCGCTGGCTTTCGTTGTTCGAGGCAATTCATTTCAAATTTTATCGATTTGCGAATAAGAAAAAAAAAATTCAGAAAAACAACTAGGGGAGAGGTGAACACACAGAAATAAAATATAGATAATTTAGAACTATAAAATGAGGCCTAAAAAATTCAATTTCAAAAGGAACAAAACTTAAAGAAGTTTTTTAAAACTAATCTAAATGAACATCTCCCTAAAATGTAATTAATTAGCTAGTTTTGATTTTTAAATTAAGCAATTTAATTAATTATTAATCCTGAAATTTTTAAATTAAGAAATAGGTGAGCTTCAAATTAAATTAAATATTTTTCTAACACAAATCTATTTCCATCTGCTTACAATTTACATCCTAACGTACTTGTCAACCTAAGCTAAATAAATATATTAATTACAACTTTAGTAAATTTATATTGTTTTATAAATCATATTTATTTTCATTTAATCCTCCAAATTTCTCTCTGTGTCCCCGCAATGAGGGAACTTTTTAATTTTAACTCTGGACACAGTTTGTAAAATGTTTTTCCAATAGCGGAACCCATATACGACTACTCTCTGTGGCCTTGTAAAATTCACACACAATGTGTGTGTGGGGAAAATAGTTCTGGAGGAGTGCCGTGGCCGGGGGATCGATGCAACCTGTCACCGATGGGACAACGGGAGTTGGGACCCGGAGTTCCGAGACGGAGTGCGACCTGTCAGGGAAATGGGTGCGGCCGTGGCTCTGGCAAATTAAGAGCATTTCCTGAGTTGATTTATGTGGAATTTAGGGGAGTGTGAGGTGGGGGAGGGAAAAAGGGGGAACTCCTCCATTTGGGGTTATTTATGGAGTGCATATTTGCGGTTTAGCCGGAACTGATTGGAAGTGCTTCAGTTGGAAGCCAATGGGATTAATAAAAGAGATCATAATTTCAGGTAATTTATTGTGTTGTGGTCATAAATTGAAAAAAAAACTGAATTCTATCAGTATCTTTGTTGAATATATGTTTTGTATTTTCCTTTAGCTGTTTTTATTAATAATTTTATAGTTTTAAAATCCTCTATGGGGAAATGGATTTAAAATTTAAGCCTTTAAAGATTTATTTGACATTATTAAAGGATTAGTTAAATGGTCGTACATATTTCTTCTTCTTTAAATATAAATGAAAGTTCTTTGAAAAATAACAACCTAAACCTGCCTGAAAATTCCAGCTATTTGTACACAATTAGTAAATTCATACATCTTTCGTTTCTCATCTACTCATCGCAAAATTCTTTTCCAATTCCTATTATTAAGATCTCTTTTCAACAGATTGATAATCCCACCGATGGCAACGTCATCAAGCAAAATTAAATCGCTATCCCAATGGCCAGCAAGCGATTCGTTCAAGTTCAACTGAATTTATACCAAACTATAAATTATTTTCACTCACTAAAAGTCTTGAAATTTATATTTTCCATTCTTTGGCATGGGCAAAAAACCAACGAAGAAAAAAGCAAATGAAAAAAGTAGAAGGCGGAGGGTTGGGGGTGGGGAAAATGTTAAAAATAACAACATACAAATTAATGCTTTAAATAAATGTGTAGGAGAGATTGAAATTTCCCAAAAGCCAAAGATAATGCCATCAGATGACGGCAATCAGGGAATGAAAGTTTTGATGGATTTGCGTACGCCCCCATCGGTTCTCAAAGGGGTTTTACGGCGATCTTGGCTTCTGGTGAATGGAAAATCTCGGCCAGAACAACATCAAATGGATCGCGATGGCGACATGGCCGAGGGAACCTCTCCGTGTTGATTCTATTTAGCTGGCATTTTTATTGGAGACTGTAAAAGGCGGCATGGCCGCGTGGGCGTCTAACACGAACGGGCCAGCGAACAACAATTGAGAACATTGCAAATATTGTAATAAATATTCCATACTCTCCGCTAGGACTTTACGTCATTTTGTATATTTAGCCATGGCGCACCTCGTTCTCCAGCTTGGATTTTGGATTTTCCGAAACGATGCTTGCCTAAATCATGTGGAAATTTCGGTGTGTCTGTGCACAATTAGCGTGCGAACTAATGTGAAATATTTAAAATAAACAAAACGCCAAAGGCCAAATCAAGTTCAGTTGGCTGGCACAAAAAAAAAAACGATCTATAAATACGGGCCATAAATTTGGAAATGAATAAGTCAGCGGAAAGGTGGAAAGTTGACTCTGTCGAAAGATCCACTCAACCTGCGCCTCTGACACTCGGCGGATCATCAAAAGACGGCCCGCTGAAAACGTCATGTTTTGCCATTTGTCACACTTGTCGTGGGCGGCGGCGGCTGCATCCGTGCATCCGCCAGATACTCGCACAATTTACCTGAGCCTGGCGGCGCGCGCGCCTTGAATTTCGGCGCAAACATTGCGGCGGTGGCCGTGCCTGGTGTGTGCTCTGCAAAAAATGGCACGGGACAAGATTTGAGAATCGGATATGGACTATATTCGTCACTTAGTTTGCACTTCACTTCACTGCACTCGCGGTGCATCTGTGGGATACGCGCGCGTATCTCGTATCTTTCACTGGGCGAGAACACA
Organism: Drosophila ogumai; assembly: GCA_018904815.1. Taxonomy (NCBI): domain Eukaryota; kingdom Metazoa; phylum Arthropoda; class Insecta; order Diptera; family Drosophilidae; genus Drosophila; species Drosophila ogumai. The sequence continues at coordinate 57,824 of JAEIIJ010002669.1, forward strand.
AACAAATTCGAGGAATACAAAATACAAAACACTCAACTAACCCTGCCCCATTTTAGCTGGTGAAAGAATATAGATGGAGACTACTTCGCTCTACTGTCTGATTTCCAATTTTTGTGGCTTCCGACTTCGGGCTGTTCTATATCTTTTTGCTATTCTATTTATTTCTCGCCTGCTGACGCGCCTTCGCGTTGCTCACACGACTTTAACACGACGACGACTACGAAACGGTTTGAATTTTCGGCCAGGTTGCTTGGACTTTCGTCTCGAAAACGTATTTCGGAGGCCCCCAAAAAAGCGAGAAGAACTTAGCCGAAAGAAAAATCTCAATTTGTGTGAGGCGGCGAGCAACAAATTTGTTGAACGTCTCGCTGTTCTCGTTCTCCGATGAAAAATCCAAAAATTCATATCTATACATATTCCTTCCCCCAGTTTCTCGCCTAGTATAAACAACAGTCTTTTTTTTATGCTTTCGTAAACAGAGACCCAGGAAAAGAGGAAGCTGAGAAAGAGCCAAGAAGAGAGAGAGAAAGAGATCTTTCGACTCAAGTGGGTCGTAAATTATGGACCCACTGCAGATACAGATACAGATACAGATACAGATGTGTGTATTTGTAGACTCCGATTGTGGCAAGTGACCGCGAAGCCCTCACGTCGTATACGCAATCTTAGCTGAAACAACATGCTCGATTTTCGCTGCCTACTTTCAGGCAGGTGTGCAAAATTCGACATGTATTAAAATGGCAGAGGGTTAAAAATAAACTTAACATAATTACAAGCACACATCGAGGGGGGTTAAGTGGGAGAGAGGAGTGTAAGGGGTTATCTCTGACACACACCATTCGCGTAGAGGAAGCCCTTGGCCAGCTGCAGTTCGCTGTCGATCTCCTTGAGCAGATCGCTCTCGGACCAGCTGCGTCTCTGGCGCTGCTGCTGCAGCTGCTGGGCGTTGAGCAGGAAGCGCGTCTGCTTGGGCGGGCGTGGTCGCAGCCGGACACCCATTCCACCCATACCCATGCCCGTTCCCGTTCCCCTGGACTCTGGAGGAGATGCGTCTGCCTCGGATGCGGTGGCTCTGTCTGAACGATAGCATTCGGTTAGATCTTTGGCATCGTCTGTGAACGTTGCCTCACTCCTACACTACTGCCAGCATGCATAGTTGGAAGGTACACAGAGAAAAATAACTAACAAAATCATTTAGAAATTCATATATAGTAGAAATTATTAAGAAGTAGAGCCAATCTAAAGTGAAATCATGTTTCTAGAAATTCTATTTATTTTAAAGATTTTATTTTAGAATTTAGAGGTTTGGTTCTATATATATTTTTCTCTCTGTGTTGCCGCTCTAGCTCAATTGCCCCCGATTCCGTAATTCTCATTTTAAACAAACGGATCGTCTGTCGGCCTGCACTCTGTGTCCATGCAATTGAATGGAATTAATTTAAAATTTCCGCATAATCGCAATTTCGCTTTCGCTCGGTCAGTCTCTTGTCTTATTCTTACTTTTCGTTCTCGTTTCTTAGCTTTTGATTGCAATAAGCCAAAGGGGAAGGGATTTCGGGGGGGTTTGGATTTGAATTGCGATGCCGCGGATGGGTTAAGCCGATTGCCAGGCCCCTAGGGGGCAGTTGAGCACTCAGAGCCTCCGTGGACTCAAGCAGAAGCTAGCGAATTACAAAGCCAAATGATGTCTTAAATTAACTTAAGCCTAGGATTAAGCAATTACTTAAATACAAAGCGTTGGCAAGCCATCAGGCAGGTTGAAATTACTTTATAAATAAATTTTATAATTTATTTAATTAGTTTAATAATTATTCCTGTCTGACAGCTTCCTTAGGATCTTCTTGTATTATATTTTACACACAATTATGGATTAGTTTTCAAGCACATCGTAGTCTCTCTCTCGGGACAGATCACACAACTATACGGTGGAAAATCGCATGCAGAGTATATACAATAATGCATTAACGTAAATATTCAAAAAACAAGTAAACAACTTTTGGTTAATCAAATAATTTCGTTTATTAAACATTAAACAACACTAAATATAATTCTCGATTTCATTTTATTATGGCTATTGCTATTAAGATATTATCATTAATATTTTTTGGAACATTTAACAAGGTTTCACAAACAAAATTTGGACAAAATCTTCAACTTTCATACATAGTTTATATATATAAATATATCATGAGCTGACTTTGAGGGCGGGGTGGGTATATGCGGCATGCAACTGCCGGGAGGGGCTGGGGTCGGGGTTCAGGGAAAAGCATTTAAAGCATTCGGTTTGTGGTTCAGCTGGAGACTCAAGGGATCTGCCTAGAAAGTGTTGGGTGCGGAGTGCCCGAAGTTACGCCAGTACTTGTCGAACTCTTCGAAGATTTTCGACCGGAAGGGCGAACCGGCGAAGAACTCGTTCAGATCTCCACCGATCTTTCCCGCTTGGAAGCCGGCGGATTGATCTGTTTCTGTCCCGCGGACTGTGCTGCTCCTGTAGCCGGCTTCTGTGGCCTCGTCTGTGTGGAGGGAGCAATAGGATTTCGCGAGCAATGAACAATCGGAAGAGAGAGAGATATAGAAATTTACAAAAGAGAGAGAGAGAGAGAGAGATAGGACAACACCAAGAGGCGACTGAATTGATGAGAGTGTGCTTGTGGGTGAGGAAGATGGCCAATCACCAATAAAGGGCTAAGAAAATGAAGGAGCTTTAAAATCTTTCGAAGAAGTGTTTAAAAGTATGCTGTAAAAATCAAGCAAATATCATAAATTTGTTGTATAAAATAAATTAGAGCATACTTTTAGACAGCTTATTAAATGATTTCAAAACTCCAAAAGTCTCTAATGGTATAACGAAAACAATTTTCAACTAAATGTTTAACAAATTAAAAATTTTCTAATATTTTGTACATGAATCGGATGTAATGAGCAACTTCTTAGTTATATTACGTATTTTTGCATAACAATTTCAAAATCTACCAATTGAAATATGGCTTAATGAGGGATCTGGGAGTAGGAGAAGGAACTGTGATCTAGCTAAACTTGTTCCAGGCTGTCAGCAGGGACAAGCCCACCAACAAAGCGGTGCCCAGGATGCTGCCAGCTGTGGTGCTGGACGATGGTTCAGGGGACGGATCATTGGGAGGCGGTGCAGGGGACTGTGCCGAGGATGGGATTGAGGATGGAGGGGTGGAGGAACCTTTTGAACCACAACCGGGATGGGAGTCGGAGTCGGGCGATGAGCTGTTGTTACTGGTTAGTTCCAGAGGGATGTTATGACTCACGAGCCGTGCCGTTTGCGAGCGTTCCCGATAGAAGCGGCCCCGCTTTCCACCGGAAAGCTGGCCGGGAAACTCACCCTGGACGGAAGGCGGCAGCCGCGACACCTTGTACGTCTTGACGATGCTCGTCTTCTTGCTGGCACTGCTGTGCGAGTTGTCCGTGGCCTCTTCCCGGCGCTCCTGCTCCTCGTGGCGCTCCATCTGGCCCCCGTCAGGCAGCTGCTCGCTCGTGGAAAACTTGGCAAACTCCCGCAGGTGGCGTGGCAGCTGGCGCAGATTGGCCTCCGCCTGGCCTTCGAGAATGCGCACTGGTGGCGCCTCCACATCGGACTCCGCCTGGGACTGTGAGTGCGGCTGGGGCTGGGATTCCGCCCCGCTCTCCCAGTCACTGTCTGCCGGCATGGACAGCTTGTGTCGCCGCTCCTTGACGCGGTCCAGGAACTCATCGCTTATGGTGGCCCTGTCCACGGCCGAGTGATCCTGCTCATCCTCGATCTTGGAGATACGTATGATCTTGTGCTGGCGCCTCTCCTCCCGCTCGGCCACCTTGTTCATCCACTCCTCGGCCATCTGCTGGCGGAAGACTTCGTCCTCGCTGAGGGTGGGCAGCTTGGCGGCGGGCCGGTAGCTTTCTCTCCTCTGCGGGGCCGGCAGCACCGGTGCCCGTTGCATCTCCTCCATCAGGCGGCGACGCTCCTGCTGCAGTCGCTCCACCTCCAGCTTGAGCTCCTCCTCCTTGGAGAGTATATACTTCAGCTGCTGCTCGTGTAGCTCCCGGGGCAGCGAGGCCCTCCTCTGCTGGCGATCGTAGGCTGGCGGCGGCACCTGCTGATGCTGTTGCAGTGGCGGCGGAGGCGGCGCTGGACTGACTCCCCTCCTGGATGTGGTGCTGATATAACGCGGATTAGGATCCCGCTCGATCATGGAGTAGCAGCTGCCGTAGTGGGGACGCTGCTGTTGCTGGGCCTGGTTCAGCATGGGGGCATGGGTCCTGCGACCGCCGTAGGCATTGTAACTATCGAAGCTGTACTGGCTGGAGCTGCTCAGGTCATTGGTGCTGGCGGAGAGTCGCGGTGCCCGTATGCCATGCGTGGTTCTCTGACTGGGATTTTGGTTCTGGCGCTGGTAGCAGATCTCCACCTCGCGGGCAAAGGGCCGGGCTATGTTCTCCGAGTAGCCCAGATCGTTGGCATACTGCGACCAGTCGTCCTGCGCCGCTGAAGGATGGCTATAGTGACCTACGGTGGTGTGCGGACGCGGTGGTGGCTCGTTCAGGTTGCATAGGGATTCGGCGCGCCGGGAACGGGGCTCCAGTTCGATGGGTATCTCGCGGGTGTGCGGCGATGTGGCCTCCAGCTGGCGGGGCACCGAGGAGAGGCGCTCCTGCCGCGACCTCGCCGAGCGCTCAATCTCCTTCTCCAGCTCCTGCATGTGGGCATGTCGGCGCTGCTGCAGTTCGTCCAGCTTCTGCTGGCCCAACGAGGAACGGGTCAGGCCACTGAGATCGTAGAGCGAGGCGGACTTTTCCCGACGCTCCCGCGTGGTCTGGAGCTCGGCATGCATCTGCTGCGAGAGCCGGTCGAAGTCCTTGAACACGCGGTCGTGATCCAAGCCGTTCTGCTGCTGCTGCTGCTGCTGCTGATCTCCAATGGCATCCACGGCGGCCTTGGCACGCTGCCGAAATTCCTCATACGTACCGTTGCCACCGCCATTCTCTTTCGGCGGCTGGCTATTTTTACAGTCTCCATCAATGAAGGTGCCGCCGTTTAATTTCGCCGCTGACATAATGGGCGGCGGGGGGATGGGCGGCGCGTTCGGCTGCTCTTGCGGCGGATCGCCCTCCTGCTGCTTCTCGTGGCTGGAGCTGCTCACGTCGTACACCACCTGGCCGTTCTCCAGTCGCTTCTTGGACTCATAGCTGCTGGTCTCGATGTTCGAGTAGCGCTTCGTCTGACCCTCGCGCTGGCTGGTGGGTAGCTCGATGTTGGAGAAGCGCTTGCGCTGCTCCTCGAAGATGTCCTGCGCCTTGTGCTGCGGGAACATCCTGGCCAGCTCGCTCTCCATGCTGTCCAGCGTGGGGAACTTGCTGGATGAGGCACTGGTGGAACTGGTCATGGTCTCGGCTGTTTTGGTGATGGTGCTGCTGCTTTGGCGGTGCTCTGCCGACTGCTGCTGCTGCTGATGCTGTTCAATGGGATCAGCTGCTCGCCTTGGTTTATTTTCAAGCGATGACGATTCGCCAGTCGCCGCTGCGATCTTCTGTTTTGGCCCGCTTGCGTCATCTCTTTTAGCGTTTGGATGAGCACTAGCGTTCGCCTTGGCCGCCGTTTCGGCGCTCTTCACCGGCACCGGCGGCGGGGGCACCGGGGGCGGAGCAGCGTCCACATTCGAAGGCGACAGGCTCTTGCGCAACTCTCGCATCATGGCCGCCGTCTTGAGCATCTCGCTCTGCTGCTGCAGATGCTCCTCCTCCCGAACCTGAGCCTTGCTCAGCTCATGGTAACCGCGTCGCTCCACGAACTTCTGGTGGGCGTCCAGCAGGTCATCCGGCTGTGTCTCGGCGTCCAGCAGCTCCTGTTGGCCGGGCGAGAGGCATACCAGCAGCTGGGGATCCGACTGAGTGGGCAGACCCAGCCAGGCGGAGGAGGACTTGCCGGTCTCCGACTGTGAAAGCTGCAGCTCCTTGATGTGCGGCAGCTGGGGCATGGGATAGGGCATCCTGGTCTGATCCGACTGATCGGATATGTTCTGGGCCACGGTGGCTAGCTCCTCCAGCACCTGCTCGCCATAGGGCATAGAAGCAAGCTGCTCGGTGCACAGCAGACGCAGCTTCTTGATGGCGTCCGTGTCCTGATCTGCAACGGAAAGCTCTGAGGGCTCTGGCTGGGGAATAGGCGTGGTCGTGGGCGTGGGCGTGGCGGGTGCAGGCTTCTGCCGGATGGGAGGAGTGGGTGGCTGGGTGCTGGGAAGCGGGGGACTGGCCAGATTGATGGCCGTGCACTGGCTGTGGGTGGTGCTGTCGGAGCAGTGCGAATCATTGGACTCCTGCCGCAGCAGCTGCGCCGGCAGCTGCAGTGGCGTGAGGCTGGAGGAGGCACTGCCAGTTGTGTACTGTGTACTGTGGGTGCTATCTAGGGGGGGAGCGGTGTATTGGTGTATAGCGGCGGGGGGCGGGGGAACCGGCGGCGGGGACGGCGATCGCGGCGATCGCGGCGTGTCTTCACCTTGCTCCTGCTCGCGCCGCGTCATCTCGATCAACTCGCGCACTTTGTCCATGTTGCGAACGAACTCCTCGCGCGTGGCCGCCAGCGCAGACGCTGCCCCGAAACTGGCCGACGATCCGCCAGATACATTTGTACCCGAATCTCTAGCCAACGGCTGCTCTCTTTCCGCTGGCACGGGCGTGGGCGTGGGCGTTGCGGCGAGTGTGTTAACAGGTGTGCTCTCGCGGCTCTCCGTCGCCTCTCTCTCGGTCTCCGTTTCCGTCTCCGCCTCTGTTTCCGCTTCCGTCTCGCTCCTGTCCGCCGTCGTGGTGCTGGTGCTGCTCATCTCGTCATCCGGTCGATGGATTAGTCGACTGGCATCGGTATCTAAGTCGACCAGAGCCCGTTCTGCCAGGGCCGCCGCCTGCTCCAGTTCGAGTTCCATCAGATCGGAAACGCTGCTTGAGGCCGAGGAGCTGAGATAAACCAGCTCGGCGTCCTCGGACTGCGGCGACAATGTGCTCTGCAGGCGGGAGCAACTCTCCAGGTCACTGGGCTCTTCGAGGAACTTGGTCTCCAGCTTGAGGGGCGTTGGGGCCTCCTCACGCCGCTTGTGACGGCGGCTAAAGTCCAACTGACTCTTGGGAAAGGTCTCGTTGAGCTTGGGCGTGCGATTCCCCGCCTGATCGCTTCCTCCAGAGGAGGAGGCGACAGAAGCAGCGGAATTCCTGAACTGCGTCTCGCCATTCTCCTCCAGGATGCTGTCCAGGTAGCGAGGATTCAGCAGCTGCGGCAGGAAGTGCGACTCCAGGGCGTTCCTTTTCTGGGCGCGCTTCTGACGCAGCTGCTCCTGCTGCTCCACTCGGCTGCTGGACGGCAGCTGTGGATCCGACGGAGAACGCTCCGGCCCCAAGACTCCAGCTCCAACTGTTGAACCCTCCGACTCGGAGTCCACTTCGCAAACGAGCGGCGACTGCAGCGAGTTGAACTCACCGGAACTGCAATCGCTGGTCAGCTCCAGCTCCTGGATCTGTACGTCGCGGGCGAACCTTGAGAACTGCCCTCCACTGGACACATTCTTCGGTGACTCTACCAGGTAGCGAGGCGGAGGGGAAAGTGTGCCCAGCAGAGAGCCAGGAGTGCTGCTAATCTCCTCAATGGTGGGTTTACCTTTGCGGTTACGCTCTTCCTCGTCGGTCTCGAGGCGTATCTGATGGATGATGACCTTGGAGGTGTGCTGGGGTTTCTGGGGAGGAGGAGTAACCTCTGGCACCGGGATAATCCTTTGCTGATTTTCTTGAAACTGGACTTGTTTCAGGATATTTTCTATGACTTTTGGAGGGGCTTCTGGTAGTTGTTTTTCTGAATTTTCTTTTAGAGAATTTAATTCTTCTGTTTGAGCTTCGGTTTCTTTCTGATGCTTCAGTTTTTGTTCTTTATCCTCCAGATTTTGTGCTTTATCCTTTGATTTCTGCTGCTCTTGCGCTTCAAGTTTGACTTGTGAGTCTTCTTTAGTTTCTTTCTCTTCGGCCTTATGATGATCTTCCACCAGAGCCACATGCTGCTTATGTGCATTTTCCACAAATTCCATGGCTTTTTGCAGTTGCAGGACATACGGCTCGGGTTCCTTTGGTTCCGGTTGCTCCTTGTTAGGTACTTCCTTTGGAGATACTTCATTTTCTTCAGTTTCCTTTGGACTAGGGATAATCTCTAGAGGTTCCTGAGCAACTTGCTCAGTTAATGCCTCTTCTTGTGGCTGCTCCTTGGCCTCCTCTATCTCTTCTTTTGGTGCAACCACCTCCTGTTGGACCTCAGCCTTGCCATCTACTTTATCCTCCTCCCTTACTATCCGATGCACTATGACCTTGGCCTGGCGTGGACTGCCGGGTGGCCTTCGTATTATTGTGGGCCCTGGCCGCACCTCCTCTTCAACCTTTCCATCATTTGCTCGCTTGGCAGACTTCTCCTTCTGATGCTTTGAGTTCTTGGCACCCATTTCCACAGCTGGATCTTCCTCTTCTTGGATGAGTGTTGCTGGTTCCACCGAATATTCCCCGTTTCCCTTGCTGTCTTGGCTCTTCACCAGAGTGTTCGTCACATCTTCACCATGGCTGCTATTATTATGACTTTCTGCTGGCCCATTTGAAACAGTGCCAGAATTTCCATTATCATTATCTGTCGAGGATGAAACTGCTATCTCTGGGTAAGAGTCCTGCTGCTGCTCCTCCTCCCCCTCTACCGGCTGCTCCTGGCTGGGACTTTGAGCTTGATTTTGATTTTGATTTTGATTTCGATTGCGTTTGTTGCGGTTTCGATTGCGATTGCGATTGCGGTTATTGGGCATCGTCTACGTCACTGTGCCTCGATTTAAAGCCAATGCAGTTTCAGTGCAAGATTCGTGTAGATTTATGTAGATTTGTGTAGATTTGTGTGCGTGTCTCGTGTCTTTTTTTCGATTTGAATCTGTGTAGAACTAAGATGTGTTTCGTTTTTCGTTTGTCGTTTATTGGCAGTGCCCTCTGTGTGTGTCACTCGTCGCCAGAAACTCAAGCAGAACTGAACGGAGAACCGAGAGTCGCGGAGAACCGCCACCGGCATTTGGCTCGCGACGACGACGACGACAACAGCCGGCAAAAACCGCAGAGAAAAAAATACAAATAAATGAAATAAAGAAACGGAAAGAGCACTGCGAGCGGAAAATCATATTATATGTGTTGGATACATCTCTCTGCCCACCGCCCGTCGCCTGGCACGCGTCCGAAATCGTTATGTTTTCGCGCCTTTGTCTCTGATTTTGCCTTTGAATCGTTTTGGGCCAAATTAAATTGCGTTTCCCCCAGAAAACCACAAACTGAATTAGTGAACTTTCGCTCTCGTTCGGCGCACGGCGAAAAAAACACAGAAAATCGGATCGCGTTTCCCGCTCCTCGTGGCGCTGGCGGCTGACGGACAAGGAATGGGCCATGGGCCTCCACGATCTCAGCCGGGAGCCAGCTCCCCAATCGCCCACACTCGCACTCGCACACCACACACACACTCGAGCCATTCAGATGCACAGAGGCACGTATTTGAAAATATACACACAAAAATCAAATCGGGAATTCATAATGATGCTCATTTTCAAAATACACAGAGAGAGAGAGTGCTAAACAGAATGCAGGGTATTCCCAAGAGTTGGAGATCCCCGAAAGAAACAACCATATAACTTCTAGGTCAATGCAATTTCCAAAAGCCAAACAAACCCATAAAATCAAAATGAAAAGAAACGAAATAAAGCAAAACGAAAACGAGAATTCTCGCTTCGAAAATATCTTTGGCGCATCCATAAATATTAGAGAATGTTTTTGGAACACGTTCATAATTTGTTTGTGGAATTCAAGCCAAAGAATGAATATATGCTCGTTTAAATGCCCGAAAATATCATTTGAAAAATGTCACAGAAGCATTTCTGAGTTGGAAAAAGGCTTGTGTTTCAGTTGATAAATGTTTTTGTGAAGGGAACTAAATTTTATTTATCTCTAATTCGTATGATCTCATATCTGAATAATTTGATTTTAACTAGATCTGGCTTGCAATATGCCCAAATGGATCTGATGCAGGGCATCGAGGAAGAGAACTCAATACGGAAATAGTTTGCCACAGTTCGAGTCGAGTGCGAGTGTCTGTGTGTATCTGATGAGTCTGTGCTGTGTATCTATATACAACTTATGGCATTTTCAAGATATTTTTCGTGCGTAATTTCTTTTGATTTTTGTGGTCGCAAGTCTCTGCTCCGTACTCTTGAATAATTGAAGCAGCAAACAACATATATCTGAGCACATATATACATATATAGAGCGTATGGATCATCCCAGTGGGCCATGCGGTTAGTAGTATGCCGCTTTTATTTTTAAAGGTACTTAATGGCTTTCAATTTCTGTTGTCTGGCCAGCAGCAGCAGCAGCAGCCTCATCATCCTCAGCCTCCATTAAGAATTGTAGTGATTCCCGAGGGTCTGTCTGTGAGGTGCCAGTCTGGTCTGGCCCCACACCGAACTGGGTTACTTTGCCCGGGGATTATGCAATCGCCGGTTTCTGCACAGTGTGACAGACAGCCTGCACAGCCCCAGGGGGATCCCAATTAGGAGGACAGACCGGCCGCTAAACCGGTCACTTCCCCCCAAAACACAACGGAACCCACACTCAATTGGTTTCGGCTTCCGTTCGGTTCGTTTGGGCCTCGTTTCGCTGCTGACGTATGTACATAGAAGTAGTTGCTATCTGTAGTGGCTTCTATTTCTCCGTGCTTCTTGCTTCATAATATCAACAAACAGAAATCGATTTCTTCGCTTTATTTGCTGTAGAACAGCGCCACATTTCAGTTATCTTTTCTGGGCTATCGCTGATACATTTTGCATTTCTGATAAAGAAATGTGGGGCGTTTTGCGAAAAAAAACGAGAGTGGCGAATTATGAATGCAGTGTAGGTTCTTGGGAAATTAAATATGCCAAAGAATTTGTGTTACAAACTAAAATCTAAAGTGATCAAAAGAAGTCTTTCATAAGGAGTTCAGGCCACAATTCTTAGAAGACTTTGTAGTGAGAAAAATATATTTAAAACTAGAACAATTATATTTAATTATTTTAATTTTATTTTAAAAATTTAGTTTTTGTAAAATTCTTTAAAAAGATTGTGCAAATACCTAAATAAAAACATATAAACAAAATTTTGTTTACTTATATCTAGCCAGATTAAGCAAAATATACATTCTTCTTCCGGTTTGCTGAGCAAAAATAAATATTTAAAAGTCTTAAATAGACTATACTTTGGTTTTAAGAGATCTTAAGTGTTTGCAACTCTTTATACCCTTTAATGTATTATAAAAATTAAGTTTCAAATTTGAAAAAATTAAAACAGTTCACTTCAAGCTTCTAATTTAATATAATTAATGGAAATCAGCTTCTTATTTATTTCCAATAAATAATTATACAACCCCTAGATCATTAATTTATTGTTGAATAGTTTAAGAGTTTGTGATTAATGAATTTCTGCTTTAATTAATTAAATCCCACATTTCTCTTTCCTATGATTTGATTAGCCTCTTGAACTTTTCCTTTCACCACTTTCAGAATTCGCCGACCAGCAATTTTCTTTCCCAATCCCCCTGAACAATGTTGGCTTTTTGGCCACACACTCTTGCCATTCACTCAGCATTCACTATTTGTCACTTGGACTTAAGTTTTCAGGGTATTCCGAATATGTTTGTTGGCTTTGCACTTAGGCCTTCTTGTTTTTCGAGATACATTTATGCGCTCAAAGAGCAAGATACATTCGCGCAGAGAGCAAGATACAAAGATAGAGATACACATATATATACATATATATATACGTTTAACATATGTGCTCTTCGCTGAACGTTGTTATTGTTATGGCTGCTAATTAGCATAGATTTTTGAGAGTCTTGGTGCCTGTCATGTTTACGCTTTGCTTTTTTTTCCGTTCTTTATATTTATTCGTAGCGTTTTGTTCTCCCATAACGAGCTGGGCACATGTCTGTTTTCCTCTCTCTCCCCACTTATTGTTTGTTTGCCTTTTACACAACACACACACAACACACACACAGGCAGAGTTAACACAAACAATGTGCTTAGTAAATTAATTTATGAAGCCACCCACCAAAGGCAGCCGCAACAACAACAAGTACATCGAACCCTCTCCGAACTGACGTCACGTTCTTACAATTTAATTCCCAATTAATCGCAAATCGTCGGCATCGGCGAAAACCGTTGCATCAAAGGCCGCGAACGTGAGCCAACTGAATTAAAAGTGCAGTTGCCGCCGAAGACCCCGCCGCCAAAGTGGGGCCCACTGTCTGCGGGGCGGTGCACAGTGGGCCGCATATAACGTATACGCCGTGTTGCCTGTCGGCCTGTCTTATCTGCTGCTGAATATTCTAAAAATCGAATAATGATCTCAGACTCGCATCCAAGTGGCAAAGTTTGCGCGTAATTGCCAACGTTTTCGTTAATAGCAGTAGTCGTCGTCGTCGGTCGTGGTAGTAAACAAACACATCAACTTTGGCCTATTGCGTCAGTTTTTGCCGGGTTTTCCTTGACGTTTTCCCGCTGCTTTTCCCGAAGTTACACACACACAGAGGGAGTTGGGGGGTGGTGCAAGAACGAAAAAAGAAAAACGAAACACACCAACACAAGCACAAACACTTGACGCTATTTATATATATTCGGCGAAATCAATCGGCGACTCGGAAACCACAACTGGCGGGATGTATCACTACAGTTCCGAAACCGAGTCTTGTGTAGTGCAGTGTAATTTCCGATAGCTATAGCCACACCATATAGCTCTCGCTCGATCGTCGCACAACGTCAAAGTCGAAGTTCTAATGTCAAACTGAAGCCGAAGCTTTCAAAGCTTCCGCAAACACCTGGAAATACGACAAAAAAACGCTTCGCAGATAAGTTTCTGCCGAAGAGTTTAACCCTTTAGATTCATTCTGGGGTTTTATTTATTAGTTTATAATTTTCTTAGTTGACGAAAGGTAATTTTTTAACTATCCTGCTTTAATTTGAATTTAAAAATGTACGGAGGAAAGTTGGAATATTAAATGTAACAAGGCTTTAGGCCTTAATTTTAGTTGAAATAAAAGCTTAATGAAAGATAGTTCGTTTTGGGAAATTTGTTTATATTTCTAAAGTTATCTTTTTAAATCTCAATTAAGCCATTTAAGACAAGAGCTAAATGCTCAATAAATACGATATATAATTGTACATTTTGTAACATATTATTTAATATATTTTTTTAAGTTTTATAAATACCTAACTTCTTTAGAAAACAAATGTCAGCAGTCTTTAAAGTCTGTCTGTATATTTTTTTCACTATACTTTTTCGATTTAAAATTCCCAAGGCACCCCATATTCTCAGCACCCAACGGGTTAAGTTAACCTTAGCTGATTGCCTTCCCTCTCGCTCCGTTCCTCAAGCCGTCCCTGTTGCTCACTGGAATCGATTCTAAATCGTTTGCCGACAGCCGCTGATTTGCTGGGCGCTTGGTAGCGCGCATTAGAAATGTTTTGGCACAGGGCCAACCCATTGACAGCTGGAAGCAGCTTTCGATTTCTGGAATAAACACTGGCGACTTTCGCAGCAATTAGGAGCGTAATTCTGGTTTGCTAAATGTATATATTTTTTGTGGTTGTATTGCCATGAAATCATAAGCGAAATATAAACTGACTTGAGCTTGATTAAGTGGGAAAGTTGGGGTCGAACTTGTTTTTTGCCACAGGTATGCCACTTTCGAGGTAATGCAAATTGGTAACAACACCAAACGGTGTCTTGATTTGAGTGCTAAAAAGTTAAGTTACTATTTATGTTTACAGTCAGGAATTTGAATGCAACTCAGGTGATGAAAGATACAAGTTTTTCCTAAAAATATCTTGACAAACTATACATATTTCTGATGTATCTTTTAGTTTAGTTTCCCTTCCTAGACGTATTTTATCACAATTTTTATTAACCTTTGGTACTCCTCCTCCTTGCCAGTTTTCGCTGTACTATAATCTCCGATTTCAGTTAGTTTTATCATGATGTTTACTTATCGTACAACATAGGTGGACACAAATCAAAGAGCGATAAGAACACAACATTTTGCACAGCAAATGTATGTTTATCAATATTTATTCAAGCATTTCCTCGCTGATTTATTTGCAATATTAAAAACGAATCATAAAAGCACAGTTATATAAGCTTAAGTCATTTCTTTAGCACAAATAACAAATTCACGTTAATTGCATTGTCAAAAATTCTGTGTTTTTGTTGCTGTTTTTTTTTTCTCTTGTTTGTTTTTCAGCTGTTGAATCACAATTCAATACTGAAATTCTGTGTTTTTATTTGTCGTTTGCACACACACAAAATTCGTATTGCCAAAATGCCAGCCGTGTGTCAGCTGAGCGGCGGCAAAACAACTTTATAGATACGTACGGAATTATCATAATGAAATAATGGCCAAGCGACACAATGGTCATCGGTTTTTGGAAAGGTTCGGTCGGTGCCGAACTGCGGGGGCGCTGCCAGAAAAGTAAAACCGCCGCCGACGATGCCATTAGCAGCTCCGATTAAGTCGAGCTTTTCGAGGTAAATAAATATTAGACTAAATTATCCAAAAATGGTTTATACCGGTGGGGAGGCGGCTTTTAGTGATTTTATGGCTTCTTAGACATATAGGCTTTTTATGGTATTTTTATTGTTCTTTTAGTTTGTCACATATTTAATCGCCGAACAAATGATATTTGTGAACAAATAAATTATCATAGACATTGGTAAATAGAGTTGTATTAATAAAGGGTGTACGGAGATATGTTTGGTTTGTATTTTCCTTATTTGTTAAGCAAAAGAAAATAATTTTAAGTACATAGAGGAAATATTTTAAGTGTTTTGTATCAATTTAGAAGAATTTAAATTCAAAGGAATTAAATTTATTTATATATCTTGCTTTATATAAATTAAATTAAGCAGTTTTTATTTATTTATTTTTTTTTTATTTGTTAAGCAAAAGAACCTATAAAGCAATATTCTAAGAATTAAGTGTATTTAATTGAATTTAATTCTTATTTTTATGTTATTAAAGAAATATTATTTAATTTAAATATCAACTAGAATTTTTCAGCTACCTACAGATCAAAAAACAAAGTCCGTTTTTACAATGAAAGACCTTTCTAACCGCAACAATCGATGGCAATCACTCATTTATGCTTCATGCCTAATTAATGTGACAAAAGGCCATTAAAAGTGATACCCGACAAACAAATTGAGTAGCCGCCGGGGTGGCTATGCCCTCCCGGATAATTTCCCATAGGTAACCAGAAACCGCAATAATGCCAACCCAAAAATCCATAACTCTGAGTCGGCGGCTCCCCCCTTCGATGATTGAGGAGTGCTGCTACCGAGGAGCCAATGACCGCACTATATTGACTCACTCACTGACAACCGATGACGATAATTTCATTAAGTTCTATACAACATTATATAGGGAATCGTCTTGGGACAAAGAACAGCTGGTGCTTAAAAATTTAGAGGGCACTGTTAACTGGGTCGCCTTTCTTTTATAATCGATTGGAGTAAACAAAGAGCTTGTCACTTTGAAAAAGTTCTTATTGTCTGTCGTACATATCGATTCGAGATTAAATGTACACCAGGGAAAGTAGTGAGGGGGAGCACTTTAAGTGTTCAATGAATAAGTAAATTATAAAGGGGTTTACCCTTCAAAGAGTTCTGGATTGGAAGGAAAATTTGCTAAAAGAGTTTAACACTTGAAATGTCATGAAAAACATTAAAAACATTTGCTAGAAATAATCTTGAAAAGGCAGGGAAATAACATCAAAGTGTTGAATTAAATATTAATAGTTTGGCTGGCTAAATTATATTTTCATAAAGAAATAAACACAGCTTAAATTAAATAAATATAGGGAGGTATTTTCTAAACATAAATTTACATACGCAAATTGACAAGTAAACTATATGGTAAACAATTTATATTTTTTTGGCTTTTTAAGTAATTTAAATAATACTTTTGACAATATTCAATCAGAATTTCCAGGAATTTAAAACATTAAAGTTTTGACATTTCGCTGATATGACCAAGTAAAATTTTTGTCAAGCTGTTTAAATTAATTTAAATTTAATGATCTCAGCTTTTCATGTAATTAAAATAATATTTTTAATAATAATCAAGACCAGAATTTCCGGGAATTTCAGAGGAAAAGAAGGCTTTAAAAATTCGCTAATATGACCAAGTAATAATTGTTTTTGGCAAGCTTTTTAAATGAAATAATATTTAATGATCTCACAGACATGTAAGAGCACTCGCAGCCTGTCTTTATGGTATTTTGAATAATTTTAGTATTTCCCGAGCGTCGCAATCAGACTCAGGCCCTCTTCCTCTTTTAGTGTCTTTTTATCGCTTTTAGCAATTGACAATAACCCTGTTTGCCAGCCAAAAAAACACAAAACTCACACTAGCACACTCGCAAAAACACATAAAAAATAAAACAAAAACTTTTGAGTTTTTGTCCAGCTGAGGCTTATCAAAAAAAATGTGTGTGTTGCCGTGGTGGAACGGTAAACAAAAGCAGAATAAATAATAGTACATAGAGAGGGTACGCTATTTGCCAAAGCTTTCTTTCTTTTCAGCGATAGAAGAATGCCGAATATATAAAAATAAAAAAATTATAATTAATCATGAACGAGCTGGGAGCTGGGAGTGCCGGTGGCCAATTGAATTATGAATTCAACCCGACGACCCACTGGGTTGAAATTAATTTCTATAAAATATAAAACCACAATTAAATCAAACTGAAATTCCGGGACATATTCCGGCTTCATTTGCATGCACAACCAACACACACACACGTAAGCTTATATATAACATTAACATCCGGTCATTAGCGACTTAATTGAACTATGACCAACAGAGGAAAAAGGGTTGCACTGTATAATTTAAAACGAATTAAAATCACATATGCCGGGCCAGATCTCTATATGTGTGTACTGTGAGCTATATATTCAAGCCATTTTGGTTTAATATTATTATTATCAATCCAAATTCGGTCTGCATTTGCCTATCAGCTGAATTTCAATTTGGAAACCGATAATCAAAGGCCGAAACGTTTGATTTAAATACGTAATGAAGCCATGAGGCCAGGTCCAGGTCTGTCTGGGCATTATTCGTGGAAGTAGTAATTCTGGGCCGACACCCGCTTAACCCACTGACACATAAAAAGGGCGCCAAACTCAACCTCTGAACAAGGCGAAAAAGGGGGGTAAGCTAAAGTAAGGTAGTAACTTTTTAGGTAACTCACTTTGCTGGCCAAATTGCAATTTTTTAATATTTTTATTATTATTACACTTGCTGCTAATACATTTCACGCGCCCGTGAAAATAAATCTTTCACGGTTTATCTTTTAGCCACTGAACTTGAGCGATCGCCCGCGAATAATACTCGAAAAACTCGCGCAGAACTAACTTTCGCACATATGTATGTATGTATATAGATTTTCGCTCGCGACAACTTGACTTGGCAAAACTTCTATAGTAACTAAATCGCTCGGGGAATACGGACGGTATCGTATAACACAAACAAACCCACGAATGCCAAAGCCAAAAGCAACAACAAAAGCACCTAAAAACCGAAAGCAAAAGCAAAAGCCCGCCAGCAGCAGCAACAGCAGAGCAGCAGCGCAGCAGCAGAAGCAGAAGAGCAGAGAGCAAAAGTCGCTGTCGCCTGTTGATTAGTGACTTGTTGCTGCCTTTGCTGCTGCCGTTAGCAGCGCTGCTTTCAGCTCTGCCTGCGTCTGCTTCGGCGTCGACTTCAGCGTCGAGTGGTGGGTGAGGACTGTGGACTGAGGACGGCTCTCCGTCGTTCATTGTAGTTGTAGTCGGCTTAGAGCCGTGACTTGTTGATGTTTTGCCATTGCAATACCCTGCAATCGGGGGAGGTCTTGGGGTATGCTTAGTTCCAAGACAGTAAAGCCATACCGGAGAGGAGCAAAAACAAAGAAATTCATTCATAAAGTGCACAAGTACGTGTATAAGAGAGTGAAAAATGTAATAAATAATACAAGTTTTAATATCAATAAAAGAACCATAAGAAACAATGAACAGATTCCATTTAATTTTGGTGCCTATTTAAGCTTCATTATTAATATTTATTAATTTTAATCAAATATTTTAAATAATAAATTTATTACAGGGTACCAGTCAAGCTCATACAATTTCTACCCCTCGTACTTGTCGCTTGCTCCCCTTCCTATTTGCGTTCTGCGTTCGGCGAGCACGAACCACAGATCCGATATTTTTCAAATTTGTATGCATAAATTCACACACAAATGCACAGCTAGGGTCGACGGGGGTCAGTGTGTGTTGTGTTGTGCGAGTGTGGAGAGAGAGGTGGGGGTGTTCTGGCTAAATGGGTGGGGACTGTGCAGGAAAAGGGGGCGAAGGCGAGGCTTGGCCAGCAAACAGAACAAAAGAATCCAATCATTGTCAGTGCATTGTGCCGCAGCATGTGCGCATCTGGTTTAGGGGCAGAAGCTGGATCCGGAGCTGCAGCTGGAATCGAAACTGGGACTCCAATGGGACAGACACTCACACACGGTCATTGGGTTAGATGTAGGAGCAGGAGGGATACGGGTGACGGGTGAGTCGACATGGACAGACATATGTCTGGAGTGGAGACAGTCGATGAATGACGATGATGACGACATTGCGGGTGGCACAGTGCACATGGCCAGGGGGCGATCGAGTAGTTTGCAACAGCAGGGAATTATTAAGACTAATTGGGGCAATTTAAATTGGTTATATCGAAGGGGGGTTATCTCTATAAATGATATATATCTATATATAATAACTGCAGGTTATTTAGTCTGTAATTGAATAAATCACACGTCAATCTCGAAGCTAACGTAAGATCATATCATTGCTAGAATGATTTCAAATAGTATGACTTTAAAATTCATTAAAAATAAGCTTAAAAGCATGCTATAAACGCCTTTTAAAAGAATCTCAAACCCCTAATGTTTTTTTTAATTTTAAAAATTGATAGGACTTTTAAAATCATTAAAAAAATTACCCGAAAAATATAGTGCCATAAGTCAGAAGTAATTAATAATTTATTTTAGATTAAATATAATATTTTCTAGAGTATTTTTGTTATAATTTTCTTTTGCTTATTAAATTATCCTACGCTAATTAAGAACTCCTAAAGCGAAACTCGCATTTATGGTGATTTCCTTTATTGTTTTTTGTGTTTGTTTGCCGGCTTAAGCGGTGACCACTCGTTGCGCACCCTCACACCCTCCCGTTAAGCCAGGGTACCTTCCTCCAGCCCCCAAAAATCCCCACTCCTCACACCGACTGTCACACTCCCTCGTAAACATTCTAGTATAATGCCAGCTAGCAGCGTCAAGCTCTAACACACCAGACAGAGGCGTTGTCACGGGGGGACTTCAAAAATGGAGAAGGAGCGGGTACTGACATGGAGGGGCCTCCGGAAAGGGGTTCGTTTTGAAATGGTTCGGCGTGCACTGTTGGTTATTATATTTCCAATACTATTGGCGAGGGAGTGAGCCGGCTCAGTCCTTCCTCCAATAAACTGTTTATGGTTTTTTTTCTGTCGTTTATGCCGAGGCATGATTCACAAACAACGTCGAGTTGATTGCGGCTTTTCACTTTGAGTAATGTAATTAATGAGGGAGTGCATTCCATGACCAAGAGAAGCATTGGTAAATGGTAGTGGTTTGTTGTCCCTGCTTTTATTGACTTCTCTTAATGAGATGTCACAGGAAGAGTTTAAAGTATGTGAATTAATTGTAAACAAACACTTGAAACCAACTGAAATGCTTCCATAAAATTGATAATTTTATATAAATCATAAATTCATGAATTAAAGTAATGCTTAGTCCCCGGAGAAAGTGTTTTTATGCAAAAGACCTAAGCACTTTAAGTAGTTTCCTAAGCAACTAATTAGGCCTTTAAGTTTTGTGTATAAATATGTAATACTAGCTGGTGAAGTAACCAAACACAGAAAATAAATGATCTCTAAGGATTTGATGGTATAAACGAATTATTTTAGTGTTCAATTTGGGATAGGGCTAATATCTCCAGAGAATAAAAATAAATAATACAATACTTTGCCTGATAAACTCTTTCATCAAAGTTGAATAATATTTCAAGGTTAATTTACAAAAATAAAAAATAATTTGAAATGAATTCATATGCTTGACTTTATTTTTGATATTTGTAAAATCAGGGGAGGAAGTGTGGCCCTATCAGTTAACCCACTTTTGACTTTTATTTGATTAACCACTCAAATTTGTTAGTTAAATAAAACGGCATGCAGTTAAAAATACACACCTTCTGTTAGACAAAGGTCCTGCTTCCCACAAAGCTCACCTGTTGTTCCGTTTTCGAGCACCTGACGGGTTTCATAAGGTGTTCCACATTTCCGGCAGGTCTCCCCCGCCGCTGCACTGAAAGTGAAAAAGGGGGCGGGTTCAGACCTTGGCAAATCGTAAACCCTTAGGACTTTTGCTCACCTGCTCAGGGCCAAAATCAAAGGACCTTGTTCCCGCTGGGCCTGGAGCACTTGAAGCAGCTGGGCATCGGTCAGCGGGACATCCTTCAGGCGCAACGAGGACTAAGGGGGGCGGAATACGGGACGAGACCAAATAAAAACACTTTGGGTTACATCACAAATCACTTAAAGCACGATTTATTACGGCATAACACTTAGAGAGAACAGCTTGGGGACTTAGGCTAATTTGTCGTACACTCTTGGCCACTCTGGGAGCCGGAGTCGAAGCCGAAGCCGGAGGATTGGGAATCGCGGACTCCCTGCCCTTGCGCAGCGAGCAGAACTTCAGCATGTCGACGGGCGGAGGCCACGCTCAGAACTGAGCCGCGAGATCTCTGGTCTTTGTAGTTTTTAGGGGGCGTCTGTCGGAGATCGGTCCGCCGATATGGGCTACGCCATCTCGCAGATGCCCCGCCGGTCCATGAAGACCTCCAGGCACGTGGTGTCCACGCGGTCGAAGAGCAGCGACCCGAATCTCCGCGCGGTGTAGTCCACGATAAGCACCATCTTGCAGTTGATGCACTTGTCGCGGTAATGGAACAGCAGGCCCACCGTTGGATGCACTATGTGGTCGGTGTAGCCCGGCGCCGATCGATACACCTGATGGTTGCCCATCTCCACAATGCCCCGTGCGTTCACCACCACCTTGCTTCGCACGTGGGCTGGCAGGACCTCCAGGGTCCTCTTCACCTTCGACTGGGTGTAGAGCAGCCTGTTGAGGACGTGGGCGGGTGCATTGAAGGTGTCGTTACTATCCCTTCGATGGAAGAAGACATTGCGGAAGACAAAGCCCGCTGTTCGGCCCTCGTCGCACTGACGCAGGTAATCCGCCAGGGAGTTGTGCTTCAGCGGCATCACCACCTCATCCAGGTCCACCACAGCGGCATACCTGAAGTTATCCACGACATTGGCCCGGTAGACGCAGTCATTGAATTGGGCCACGATCCCGGCATAGTGGAGGTCCTGCAGGTGAGAGCGTACATTCCACTCGAAGACATCGGCCAGCCCGATGCGCTGATAGTGCTCCAGGACGCGACGCACATCCTCGGTGGCCTCTACATAGTAGAAATAGAAGTGGCTGGCGCCCTGCAGGCGGTACATTTCCACAAACTCCACCAGCCGGAGAACGTTGGAGTAGTTCTCCTGCAGCGGACCCACGCACACGGAGATCGTGGGACGCGAGCGTCCAAAGAGGTTAGTCATGTTGCGGGGATAGCTAAGGGGAACGAGAAAGATAGCTTATAAATCCTAGAGAAGAATAAGGTATAAACTCACCTGATCTGAATGAAGGTGGGACTCAGGTGACTCAGTCTGTTGGAGGCATAGGTAAGGGCCACCGCCTGGGGCAGTCGCATGGGACTGCGGCGTGAGGCATGCAATGGACACATGATGCTCCAGGCAGCAAAGGTATTGTTGTGCACATCATGCATGGCCCCCGCCTCCTCGGCCACTATCTCCTGGCTGGTGAAGTCCGCAAAGCGAACGATGCAGCTCACCCGGGAGTCGCGCAGGCGCTCGGGCAAAATGGCAAACAGACGCAGGGAACCAATGGTCATCTGCTCCTCATCCAGGCGGACACTGCCTGGAAATCATATATGGAAAGATATAGGATTACAAGATATATTTAATTATTTTCCCGCTCTCACCTATAATCTCCGTTCTCACATCAAAGTAGGCCGAGTATATCTCATGCCTGAGCGAAGCATTCCCGATCTTCCGCCAGCTATTGCTGTAGTCCCAGTGTGGATTCGGCTTCTCGAAGATCATCTGGTGCTGCGTCTTGGCCAGGTCCTCGCGCAACCGTTCGTTCTGCAAGTAGAGTAGCCATCAGGATGAGTCACAGGATCAGGAAATAAATATAAGAAGTCTCTCGCCCAAACTCACTAGGCTCGAGCGCATGGAGATGTAGACCAGGACGAGCATGGCGCTGGCCACCAGGGCGGACAGCGCAAAGTACACATACTGGAAGCGATTCTCCTGCGCCGCCAGCATTTCGAGTGGGCTCCGCTCCTCAGGAATCGCCGACAGCAACTAAAACTGTTTATTTATTTCCTAGCCGTTATCGTTTTCGCTGCGCGTTGTGTGTGTGGGCGTCGACGGCGACGCCAACGGCAACGGCAACTGGACTGCGACGATGGCTACGACAATGTCTTGGGTCTCGGACTCGGGTCTTGGCCGTCGAGCTCTCCAGCACGTCGAGCTCCTGTTGCTTATTTGCTTAGCCTTCTTGATGGCCGGCCATCGATTAGCGATAACGCTCTTGTGGTTGTTGCTTTCCCTTCAGTGTCATCATCAGCCAGCCCTCCGTCCTCCACATTCTTGGGCCACACCGACCTAGCCGCAAGTTCGCTTGGCGCCCCCACAAAACGCAAATAATTATGGTCTCACATAAACACACGTCGTTCGATGGGTGGAAAAAAAAATCATATATGGCACTCTCACCCTCTCGCTGATAATGTAAACAAATTAAAGAGATGTTGGCCTCACAGGAAAAATAAGAGGTGATTTTACAGTCTATAAATTATAAAAATATATGTGATGCCCAGCCATCATTTATATCTTTGTTTAAAGTTAATTAAACCTAAAGTGGTTTCCTTATTTCTTTGTAAATCATTTCAGGCAAATTCAGAATTATTTTTAATATTAAGTTCTAGTCCTAAAAACAAAACTAGATTTTTTTATATTAAATATAAACTACCAAAGCATGATTTGTTTTAGAAACTCAATAAATTCTCTAAAAATCATTAATCAAATTGGGAAAATTCATTCAAGTATTTATAAAAATTCTTTCTTTTAAATATACAATATTTTCTAGGCATTCTTAGCCCAAAAACTTCTTAAAAACCTTTTATTTATACATGTAAAATATTATTTAGAGAATTCAATAATTTTAACTCTCAACAATTCCATCTTAAAAGAGAAAAACGTTATTGTTTTACATAAAATTTGACATGGCTACCATTATAAATTAGTTTTTATGAATTTATAGTTGCAAATTTCACTAAAAACTTATTACATAAATATTTTTTAAATATATATTTTGACCATTTAATATTTTAAATTCTCAACCAAGCCACTTTATAACAAAAACTCTTGAATTCTTTTAAAACCTACATAATATTCTATACTTTTAGTATTTAATCTCCTCACTTTATCAAAAAAATACTCTTAATTTCTTTAGAAACCCTACAATTCTTCACTTTTTTTCAAGTGTACAGCAAGGGGAGAAGTGAAAAGAGACCCGGCACTTTCCCGCTCCACTCTCCGGCCTTATCCAGGACGCGTATGCAACAAGTTAATCAACGCACGCCTCGCATCAAACTGGCGCCTCTGTCCACGGACGCTGTCATCAAATGGCGGCAGCCCGGGGCAGCGCAGTAACGGCGCAGCAGCAGCGCAGCAGCAGCGTGTCGTGGAGGGGCCTTGTAAGCGAGCCAACTCCATGGTCCCACCGAATGGGTGGGTGGGCTGTCAGTGGCTGCTCCAGTGTGGTGGTGGGGGAGGTAACTTAATAAATTGTACGCTTGTCTCTCGATTGGAGTGTCCATGTCCAAGTCTGTCGCCGCCGCCCCACCGCCGTTCGGCGTGAGTCAGCGTCGTCGCCTTTGGCAGCTATTTTTAAGTAAATACGGCCAACATCCTCCTCCACTTTTATTATTGAAAATGAAAATATATCAATTATACATAGAGCGGCACGCACACAGCCAGCCGGCCATTTCTTTTATTCGGACACATGTTTATGTATAATTGCCGCATTTAATACATTTGTCTTTGGTCTTTTTGGCCGGGCAATCGAAAGTGGCCGAAGGCAATGGCCACTTGATGCTTGAGTTCAAATAATAATGGGGGGGACAGTGGGACTCAATTAATTGTGACGTTTATTTATAGAAAAATATTAAATTATTAATGTAAAAATAAAAAAAACGCAGAGATTTGGGCAACAAACTAAACTGTATAGGTTTCTTCTTGAATTTATCTTACTAGAGATTGCCTCGATATAAAAATATATAATACTTATTTTAGAAAATTTTAAATATTGAAGTTCATGTCTTTAAATCATTTTTGATAAATTTAGACATTTGTTAGTTCCTTAAAATAATTTAAACTTAGCAGTAATCTGTCTCTCAAGGTTTTTATTATTATTATTTGGATTTACTCAACCAACTAGACCTCTAGGAACAAGACCGCTTATAATATAAGAAGAACTCTCTAAATTGGGATCTATTTTGGGATGATTTTTATTAAATAAAAATATTCTTTCTAGAATTTTAAACTTTATTCTTTCATCTTTTAACACTTTCTAAACAGCCACTTCAATTCTGTAATTAAAATTTCACATTATCCCATGACACGCCAAGTGAATTGCATGCTACAGTGCATTTCCCTAATGAAACCCTGGGGATAAGCTAACATAAAATCGATTCCAGAGTATATAGAAATATGTAGAAACAAAAAAAATGAATACCACTGTACAGCATATTGCCTTCACAGCATTTTTGTTTTGAAAACAAACGAATTTGTCTAGATATTCCTTTCATTTCGCGCCACTCAAAGCGGAATATTAATTATACAAACCATTAAATACTTTAAAGAGGTCCGGATGTTTTCTTGACAGAGCATATTTGTTGCTAATAGAACGAGGCCAATTTGTCACACTCACTTGAAGGAATCTGTGGCCCACGAGCAGGAAAAGGTAGACAAAGAGGACCAGGAACGCCACATGCGTCACCCTGGGCCGCAGCCATTGGGAAAATCTACGCATTTTCCCCGAACTAGTCACGACGAGGTGAACTGCCTCCGTAGTAAAACTTAACTGGAGTACATTGCGCTTGGTTGTTGATAGAGGACGCGGCTGCTTATCAGCTAGTTTCATTGATAAGATGCGCTATCGCAACAATTGTTACGCACTTTTGGCTCTCTCTGAGTTTTTTGGAGAGTTTCTGAAACAAAAAACTAACAAAAGCAAAGAGCTGTCATTCTCTTAGACAAATAATACAGATAAAAACGTGTTTATTTGAGGGAAATCGCTAAAGACAACCAGACTAAATGAAAGTTGATATAACCAAGAAATTGGTTATCAGAGGTGTTGGGTCTTTAAGACGCTTAAAATACTAATACCAACATGCAGATAAGAGGAAAGTAAGAACTTTTGAGTTTACTTTTAGGCTGTGTATGAGCTCTTTTAAATATTTCTACCATTTAAAACAACTTTTAATCTTCAAAACTTCTTATTCAACGATCCTTGCAGCTGCACCCCTGGCTCATCCTTGGCCCGCATTCTACCAGTAGCCGAATTATGTACAATTGATGATCCCACAAGAGTCCTAAATGAAATTAAATGCCACCAGCATAAATCCTACAACCAGTAGCTGGCAAACTGACACAGGAGCTGCTGGCTATAAGCCACCCCAAAAGTGAGCACCCCGCCCCTATTGTTGTCAGTTCTTTGAGAAACAGAAACACCTTTCGGGGGAGATTTTCGCAAAATAACTTATAGGAAAAAGAACCCCCCGAGGAGCGTGAGAAAGCGAACGGGAAAAATCTTGACTAATTACTATGCAAGCAACTGGTAGGTATAGAGCCACCTTTTTCAGCTCGGTTCCCACAGGGCAAGATCGCTCTAAACGGGGGTGACTTAACCCCAGAACCCTCCACCGGAATCCACTAGAGTCTCACCAAAGAAGTAAAGCGATCTCGGGGACATACATACCAGCATAAAAATGAAATAAACATTTCCAATTCAATTCATTTCTTGAGCTGAACCCTCGTTTTATTATTGTTATGGGTCAAAGGCACGCACCCGGTTCTTGGTGGCTCTGGAACCCAGGCACGCCTGCGTCATGCGAAAGTATTTCCATCCAGAGATGGTGGATGATTTTCCCCGGTTAGATCCCATATAAAAGAGGGATCCGATCGGCATAGCAGCACAGTTCACTTTTGAGTTTTAACGAGTGACGACGATACAGAGCGAGCTCAAAAATCGCTAAGCCGCCGCCAGTTTGTGCGGCGGCCGCAGCCGTTAATTAAAGTTTGTTAATTAAAATTAATTTGGAAAGAGAACCTTCAAGCCACATGGATTTTTTATTGGAAAAATGTAAGTATTAAGTTGTAGAAAAAAAATTTAATAAGAGCTAACAAATCCTGGTTATCCTTTCACAGAAAACCAGAACGAAACAAGCTCAACTATATTTACTATAGAGAAAATACAACAAATAAAAACTCGCTTCAACTCAGGTTCAACAAGTTATAAAATCAACTTTAAGAAATTATTAAAATAACCAATAAATCATTAAAAGTATACATCAATTCTGCATACAAAAATAATCTTCAAAAAGGACATACAATTCCCCGACAAGATAAACAGACGAAAATGATATGCTAAAGTTTATATAATATATTAATCAACCAATATAATAACGGACAAAAGCCTGTTTTACTTTCGGCCCAACAAAAATGTTCAAAAAGAAAAATTATAGAATTTTCCATGTTTCCCAAACATAAAATAAAAATGGAATTCTAAGGGTTAATAAGTCATTTATAAACCATACCAACCCGAGACACAAAAAAGCTAGGAGGCAATTTAAGAACCTCTACATTTTAAATGAAATCATAAATTAAAAACTTCAAAAATATAAAAACAAGCACCTGAAAAACTACAATATTAAGAATGTAGTAAACTATAATTTTCTAAAAATCATCAACATCTCAAGAAAAAGCAGCAATACACATGAATAAGTTTGCACACTGAAGTTTTAAAGAAAGAATCCCACGACAATTGTAAAACTATAACTACACCGCAAAGAAAAAAGTATTCAAACCTAAGAATTTAAAAAAAATTTAAACCACCGCCCACCGATGCTGGACCGATCTACAAATCAACAAAAGAATGAATCTTCCAGAAAAATGTTTAAATAAGTTCTTTAAATGGAAATCAATCCAATTTTAGTTACAATTTATTTGTGCCTTTTTTTAGTTTTATTATTTTTTTTTTCATCCTGTTGATGTTTTTTGTTATAAAACGTTTTTAAAAGCTATAAATTTGTTGGTCTAACAATATCCTTGAAAAAGGTTTCCAAACAATCACTTCTAGTTTAGTAGCGGAACTACCAGGAAAGTTTTTTCAATGTATATTGCCAATAGCAAGGCGTGTTTTTGTTACAAACTGATTGTTTTAAAGAAGAATTCTCTCCGAGCAATTATTTTCTTTACATCATTTCTATTCAAGTTTTGATTTTCAAAGCTATTCATTTTCTTCTTTTTTTTATTAACCTTTTCATTTTTGTTTACAAAATTTGTATTTGTTTTAATATTTTCAAATTTCTTTTCCGTTTTTTATTTAATATTTGTTGTTTCATTCAATATCAGTTGATCATTGGTTAGGTTTTTATGTTTTTAAACATATTGTGATTTTATGATTTCCAACTTATTTTGTGAATTCGTTCGGTTTATAATTTATG
>JAEIIJ010002673.1:0-62402 GCA_018904815.1 Drosophila ogumai
TCAAAGTTTGATAAAATGACTAAATACCATCAAAATGGCCAAATTCCCCATAGTGCAGTGTCAAAAATGAAGATCGACAGTTCCGGTCCGAATGTGTGTGTGTGCTTTGGTGCTCACCTCTTCGGATGAGAAAGGGGGCAGCACATACCCGGCCGCTGCCGACCACGGTTTAGGTTTAGGGACTACGCCAAGCACTGTCAACTGCGAGCCACTTAGCCGCGTCCCATCCTCCGGGCTGCTCTTCCGCAGCTAGAGCACACAGCACACACTCATTTCCCACCAGCATGGAACTGGCCCCGGCCCCCAAGGCAAATCGAATTGAAGCGGATCAAAGGCAGCTGCAGCTGTGCTGATTTTTATTACTTTATTTCTGCGGCTGATATTTATTATGTTACGAATACGAAACCGGAAATGCCCAACTAGCATTCTTTCGCCGGGCTTAGGCCTGGATCCATCCCACTTTCTTGCCTCAGAATCCAGGCCTTTGTGTATGCCGGGGCACTCTCAATAAAGTTCAAGTAGCACAATGGTTATGGCCATTGTTTGGGCTCTTTTTCGGGGTGGTTTTGTCACGATCTTTGGCATTATGGGACGTAATCGCCGCTGGGATTGAGTAATGTGCAAACTTGACCCACTTATCCGGGGAGCTGTCGGCGGTGTCGTAATAAACCAGATCTAACCAGAAACTCGCTTTCATTTGTAGAGGAGGAGCAGCCTTGGAAACCCCTGATTGGCATTAGCAACAATGCGAGGATGATCAAGGCGGTGCGGTGTGCCTTCAATGCAGCGCCTAATGAGAAGGAAGCAATCGAGAGTGGATGTGGATGCCAAGAACCTGCCAGGACTCGGCCGTAATGAGTTCCTTTCACTGCACTGCACTACACTTCGTAGTAAAGGAAGGCGAAACAAGGCGCGACAAATTACACGGCCTACGCTGCGTATGCGTTACGTGAGATGCTCGCAGCCGCGAGAGCAGCGCAGTCGCCAGCAACAGCGGCTTTTGATGAATGAAACAAACACACTCATACATACACACACACTGCACACCCGCAGAGTGTGACGCCGACGCCGACAGCGCTGCCAGGGAGCATTTTGCGCGGTAGCTGGCTATATTTCGAATTTGAATTCGATTTAGCTACTAGTACTGTTTTACAAACCGACGAGTCAGGTTCTACTGCCGCTGCCAGCAGAACAGACCCGACCAGATCGGCATCGGAGTAGCTGAGATCAGTCGCTGAGATAACGCCGCGAGCTCTAGACAACGCGCTACCGATCCCAATACCAATCCCGAAGCCGATCCTCCCCCAACGTTCTTGCGCCCGTGCCGCCTGAAGGGTTCCCTTAAATACGTTTAAAAATTAATGCCCGACCTGAGGCAAATGTGAATGCTTTTGATTGTAAGTGCTCGCAGAACTGCAAAGCAGATGAAAACCATTAAAATACATTTCCGCAGTTGACCAGAGTGTTGCAAGAAACAATTAAATGCTATCGAAAAAGACTATGTTAACCTGGTTGTATGCATCCCGTGCTGTGATTAATTTTGCGCCTCATCAGTTGAAAAAAGTTGAAAACACCTTGTGAAATCCTTTTTAGGACTCTTCTCTTATACCCTTATAATATAAATTATATGCTTTGTTTTTGTTTCCAAGAGAATATCTCATTGAAAGTGGGTAAGTTTTTTCTTTTGTCGGCTAAGGGCTGCAGCTGTTTTTTCTACAATTAACCTATAACAGATCATAAACTTGTTTAGACAGGACATGAGTAACTCGTAAAATATTAACAAATTTAAAAGTCAACAGAAAATATATTGTTAAACTTCTAGAAATACAATTAACATATCAATAAATCAAATTTAAGATGTAACTTTTAGTTATGTTGGATGACTTCTGTTGATAGTTTGATCAAGTAATTGAAAGAGAGAAAACTAATATGTTAAATATTTTATTAAGTCTATAGTTAATTTTTATATTTAAAAGGACTATAACATAGGCAGTAAACTTTTATTTACTTTCTCGATGGCATTGCATCGATTTACTCTTCCTTAGGCACACGAGAGAAGCGTGAATATTTTCTGATTAATCGGACTGATAAGATTCTGAGCTACCGCCGCCCCACTGACCTTGATAGAACCGCCTACCAGCCTCTGCATAGACGGGGGCGTGTCAGACAGTTGGCTTTCTTTTTTAATTATTTTTATTTTTAGCGCACAATGCATTTTATTTGCGCTATGCACCAAAATAGTTTTATCTCTCTTCTTGCGCCACAATAATGCAAAAATCAGAGAAAATATATATAAAGTGTTGCAAACATATAATTTCTAGCGAGATAAGCCAAGCAAATATTTGTTGATTTCAGAGAACTTTCCTTATTTCTCACCCTCATAAAATCGGCTTATATGATAGACGCGTGAACAGACAATATTAAGTTCTCAGCGAAATACTGTTCCAATCGAGAATGAGTCAGTTTTATCTTAACTCTCGTTTGTGATATTTAAAATATTTCATCCGCGTGCTAGTCACGTGTTTAAATCGGTTTCATTTTTGCGGAACCAGAGTGACTCTCTACAGATAAGGCTAAACTTGATGGAAATGCTGCGCTACCGTTTCGAGATAGTCAGACAGTCAGTCTATAGATTATGGCCATCGGACGAATCCAGATTATTTAGTCGTATATATACCTACAAGGTGTATTTTTCTATATTGTGTATATAGAACGTAGTACATGCATTTCTTAACCTTTAGAAAATATATGGAATAAATAAAAACTGAGCTCCATATTTTATATTATTTTTACAATATTTTATTTAATGGCATTTGTGAAATATTAAAAGTTGCCGCTTGAATTGAATATCTATATTTCTATCAGCCTTATTATATTCCTTAGAATTATCAAAATAAATCATAAAAAATTATTAAAAATGTTCTCCTCCTGTTAACTTGCAAATTTCAGGGCTTTTAATGGAAAATGCAATTAATAACATAACGTCTTACGAATAGCCAATAAATGGTGATAATTGTTTTTATTTTACAGACATTGTAAAGCCATTCAGTTGAGCTGTGTTCACTTCGGATTTAACTGGTTCTCCTTAGATGCTTTTTTAATGAATTTCCTCACATCAAAGACAAGTGGGTGGGTCAGCGGCCTCCCCTGCCAGCCACCCCCTCAAAATGCAAATCAATTTGCATTGACAATGAATTTGCTACTCGAACATGGCTCTGGATTCAGTTTGCATTGCATTAATTAGCTGGGTAGTTATAGTACCCGTGCGTTATATAAGCCAAAGTACAGCGCATTAATTAGTATGCATCTCTGGACATACATATATATATTTGTGTTTGACTATCAACAATAATAAACTTGTCCGGCATTTGCAGTCATGTAAACTGTCTGCCAATCAAAAATGCACAAGAGACTGAATATTTCCATAGAATATTTTGGAAATGGAAATGCCACCCTCCCTTTCCTAGTATATGATTTATGGATCAATTAGTGCTTCGTGTTTTAGGGCCTCGCTAATAAAGACAACAAGATCAAGTTCACGATCACTCCGGTGGCATGTGCTAAAAGTGGGTATTACATTTCCCCCTAATTAAGATGACTTTCCATCGACTTCCGCTTAGTGTGAAACCAATCCTTTTGTTAATGAACTTGACTGATGGAAAACGCCCATTGATCAATGAAACTACCGCAGCAATTGAATTTTAAATGCAACTGCGACAAATTACTCTAAAATTTACATCGGCCGCAACTTCTGCCTACGGATATCTGTAAACAAATTCATTCACGGTCAAGTTCACAATGAAAAAATGTGAATAAATATGTCTAGCGAGGCCCAGTAAATAAATAAATAAGTTGCAAGTCCGAGACTGGTGCTCGTGTAAATACTTGAGTTCCGCTATATTAATCAAATTGATTTCTTATCTATAATTAAACTACTTTTTTTTAATAAATGTACGTACTAAATCACAAGTGCAAGCCCTAAACGGTTCACTAATTAATACATATTTATCAAATTGATTTCTTATCTATAATTAAACTATTCCATTTTATATACTTACATTTGTAGTTCACTAATTGAACTATTCAGACAAACGCCTAGTTTAGTTTGGGAAATTTTGTACACTTCCCATTGCTCTGACTAAAAACTATTCATTGTGCTCTAAAGGTGTTTATGTCAATGGGAACCTGCCCCAAGTAATACTCATCCCCCGACCTGGGCACATGCCAATCATCCACTCAGAATCGACGCAGTCGGCGGCTCAATTTCAGGTCTGCTCTGCTCTGTAGTTACATCAATTAGGTGAACCACAAGTGCCCCACCGCGAACACATAACGACATTATCATCCCAAAAGGCGTGCAGCACACAGGGAATTGTGATCAGTGATATCATTGTTGGATTTACAGGGGAACTTCCATAAGAAGAATAATTTAAAATTGTTAAAATTATCTACTATATATGATTTAGTAATTTATTTAATATTTTAAAACCAAATTGGTCTACAAAAGGAAAAGAAAACCCCTTCAAGTAAATAAAAATATTGAAAGTCCCAGTTAAATAATCTTTAATCTCCCCTTTAGTGTAAACTACTCTCAAGACCCTTAATCCACTAAATCTAACTAAGAGATCTCAGCCACTTGTTTAGTCACCCCAACCCTGTTCGCGGTGATCTCAGTGGCTCTTTGTCTCCTCGTCAATTGCCATACAACTGGCTAAACTGTGGCGAAGTGTGAAAATTTTCTTGATTAATCCCGAATGGCGAGTCACGGATGCCAATTGAGAGGATATTGCGATGGCCATGTGACGGCGAATGCTCAGAATGTGGGTCAGTCTGTGAAGTCCGTATCGGACACTATCGGATCGCACAGATCACCGTCGCTGGCATATTGCCCTTGCACCGCCATCGAGTGGAAGGGAATTAGTTTTCATTAATTGAACGTTTATGTAAATTAATTTGTTTGACACGTTCCCCAGCTTCGATTAATTGAGCTGCATTTTTCTAGGAATGCACTGCTGCCTGTTGTTTTCACAGCATTTGTGCATAATGGGATCCAGTGTCGGTGCTAAATGAGTGCTAAACAACAAGCGCTAACTTCTTAATTGCTGGGCAATGTTTTTTGTATTTATTTGCTCGAATTGCTGGCATTGCACCACTTCCTTCCGCCCTCCGCCCTCGAAAGGCATTTCCAAAATAATGCAAATATAAATCCGGCATTGAACAACATCCGTCCGGGCTCGCGTCAAAAGTAACACCAGGGATGAGGAGGCGCACACACATCACAAAAGCCCAGCTGCGTGAATTCCCTCGTTTCGGGGGTTGTAATATCTGCGCAGTGCGAAAGCTCAGTCGTCGATCGATGTTCGCCCCGTGAGGAGGAAGCGCTGTTGCTTTAACCCCTTGAAAACATCTGTCCAGCAGCAGTGTGGAACCAGTTTTTAGTGGATCTCAAATTTCGTAGTTAATTTTTAGAGAATATTTGCCTATTCAAGGTACTCTCTTAACTGGAAAATAATGTTTAAAACATACCAAATGAATGTGTAATCTTATAGAATTTCTTCTTTGTTTTTAGGAAACTTTCCTGAACGGATTTTCTGAGGCTTTTTAAACCCCTAGACAGGATCGCCTTGGGCGGAAGTATTGACTACGTGAGGAGGGTTTCCAGCAGGACCCAGGGTTGTCCAGGTCCTAAGCAAATCCAAGGACTGCCACCATGACGCGACCCAAGCAGGATGAGAGCAAGTTCAAGGCGTTTATGCAGGAGAATGTCCTTACCATGGCCACCGTCATTGGTGTGTTCGTGGGAGGACTCGTCGGCTTTATTATCAAAAACAGCACAGGCGAGTGGACGAAGCGAGAGATCATGTACATATCCTTCCCAGGAGAGATCTTCCTGCGGTAAGTAGTCAATTAAAAAGGCATTTCTTTGGCCTCATAATTACTTCTAATTTTTATTCAAATGTTTTTATTTTAATATCAAATTTTGCAGGATGCTGAAATGTTTGATTGTGCCGCTCTTGGTATCGTCAATTACCAGCGCCATTGGCGGCCTGGACTTGAGCATGTCCAGCAAGATTGCCACAAGGTAGGGGTTCCAAAGTCACCTTAAGATTTAGTTATTAATTAATTCTCAACCTTTTCAGGGCCATCACATACTACTTTGTGACCACCATATCGGCCGTCATTCTGGGCATTTGTCTGGTGACCACACTGCGTCCCGGCCAGGGAGCCAAGATCGTGGAGACCCAGACGGAGAGCATTGATAAGGCCTCGAAGGTGCTTACCCCAGACACTCTAATGGACCTGGTGCGGTGAGTGGTGATGATTCTCTTTATTTATGCATTCTATAACTCTGACTCAATTTTTCCTTTTGAACAGAAACATGTTTACGGACAACATCATCCAGTCCACCATGTTCCAGGTGAGTCGCATTGCGCATACGCACTGTTGAGCACCGATTTGATGAGGGTAGCAACGGTAGCAATTATTCAATTCTTTGCGGCTCAGCGGGACTTTGATTGAAACAAAGCGCGACACATAATCAAAACTGTCATGATAGGGATACCACAATTTCAATTACACGCCAGAATCCCAGATTGAAGAGGGGGAATTTCACATACAACTGTCGCTGGCTCGTGAGTCCGTCCGTCTGTGCTGAAATTTCAATTATCGCACACCGCACAGAGACGGCGAGATCGGGAGAGTGAGAAGAGCCGGAGAACGGAGGAGAACGGGTCGTATCAGCACGGTTTAGGAGCCCCCAGACGCAAATTGAATCAGAGTACTTAGCCCGGGCTGTGGCAGATATGTGGACATTGTACCTCCGCATAAATAAATAATTATATGCACATTCGTGTAGATGGTACATGATGCTGTAGGTAGCCGGCCAAATGAATATTCATGCGCACAATTAGATTATTGTCGACTCAATGAGGGGGAATAACACACAAAACGAAAGTTTCAAATGTTCCGAAAACGGAAAAGTACTGGAAAACCTCTGGGAAGCTTTGATTAACCTTTTGATACTATTTATTTTTGAAGAAATGAGACTTAAAAGGAATGGTCTTTTCAGATAGTAATATTATATTCCTTTTGACATTTTTCTTAGCTCGAAAAGTGGGGAAGGTCTCTTATATTATTCTTATTATCTTCTTAAAACCCGCTCAATTTTGTGACACATTTTCACTCCTCTTCCGTTTTTAGCACCGCACTGAGATCTTTGAGAACACTACCATTAGCCCTGCACGTAAGTTCCTGCCTTTCCCTTTAGACAGCTCTCTTAACTGACCACATCTTCTTGGTTTTCTTATCTAGAACCAATGGAGAACTGGGAATTCAAGTCTGCCCAGCGTGAGGGCTCCAATGTCCTTGGGCTGGTGATGTTCAGCGTGATCCTGGGTACCACCATTGGCAGGATGCGCGAGAAGGGACAACTGCTGCAGGATTTCTTTACCACTCTGAGCGAGGCCATGATGACCATTACCTCTTGGGTTATCTGGTAAATAAACTGAAATATATCTACTTAAAAATAGGTTAATTTACAAATGTATTTTCCGTTTAGGATTTCCCCATTGGGCGTCGGTTTCCTGATAGCCGCCAAGATCATTGAGATGGAATCGATAGCTGCCACAATCCAATCGTTGGGATGGTATTTCATTACAGTTATGATAGGTCTCTTCCTCCATGGCTTTGGTATGCATTTGACATTATTTTACATTAATAATATAATAATTTCTAACATTATCGATCCAACCCAGGTACCATTGCTGTGATCTTCTTCCTGGGCACCCGACGCCTTCCGTACCGCTACATTGCCAAGCTCAGTCAGGTGCTGGCCACAGCCTTCGGCACTGGCTCCAGCTCTGCCACAATGCCACTGACTATCAAGTGCCTGGACAACATGGGCATCGATCCCCGCGTCACCCGCTTCGTCATTCCCGTGGGCGCCACCATCAATATGGACGGAACCGCTCTCTATGAGGCAGTGGCTGCCCTGTTTATCGCCCAATACCGTGAGATGAGCTACTCCTTCGGCACCATCGTGGCCGTGAGCATAACGGCCACGGCTGCTTCCATTGGAGCCGCGGGAATACCACAGGCGGGACTTGTCACCATGGTCATGGTGCTGGACACTGTCGGTCTGGAGCCGAAGGACGTGTCCCTCATCATAGCTGTCGATTGGTTGCTGTAAGTTGGGAAACTGGGAATTTGGACGACATTTAACAAGTTGAAAATTGATTAATGTATTTTTTTTTATGTAGGGATCGCTTCCGCACCACCATTAATGTGATGTGCGATGCCCTGGGTACTATTTTGGTGAATCATTTGTCTAAGAACGATCTGGCCAGCGTGGATAGGGTGAGTCTGACTACTGTAATTACTTATTCATAGTGTTAGAGATAATTAATAATATAATTAAATTAAAATTTAATTTAAAATACGTTTTAATTACCACAGCTGAATGCCGAGCCCCATGAGCTCCTCGAGCTGGGCCCCAATGGCCACGAGATGAAGGAATGAAGGCAGTCTTCGCTTGGCGCCTATAACCGCAAACGATGAGTGGACATGTCCCGGCTGTGGGCCTGTTTCCACATCCTGCCCAGCAACGATAGCGACAGCGACGACTACGACGACGACGATGAGGAGTTTTAAGGGTCGTCGCGGGATCAGAATCGGGATCGCATCGCGGCTGGGACGGAGTCATCACGTTTGTTTGCGGAGTATTTAGGGTGACCAAGTCGCATCTAATTTCCAGATTGATTAATTTGAGGCAGAGTCTGCCAGAGTACAAGTACTAAGCCAGCAACGAATTTATGTGACACATTCGTTATCTAGTTTGTTTTTCCGAACGTAAAAGAGCCAGAAAGCGAGGACAAATAAGATTTAAGTTGAAAACAAAAGAACTTTATCGTCTAAATTAGGAGGTACTTTCACGGTGTAAATAATTTTTAAATATAATTATATTAAATTGAGTTCAAATTGCATTACACTCTCCCCCACATGCCTAGTATTATTGAAAGCAAAACGAAACGAAAGAGTAAACAATCCGAGCTCCATGCAATTGCATTTTCTTAGCAGACTAGGGGTCCTTTGAGACTCGTATCTAGTATTTGTTAATGGTTATTCTACGAGTTTTCTGACATAGCGAATACAAATACAAACTGAAAAGACAGGAAGGAAAGTAGAGCGGAAAATCAGATGCAGTACTAACTAATAAATATCAATTACAATCGAATCAGAATTACAAATGCCGTTACAAGTTCGTGTTCATAGTTGAGCTTTGTAAATACTTAATAGCTTAAGTATACATATATAAATCTTTATGGAGAATATTTATATTTAAAGCGTGGCAAACGAATTCTTGAAAGACAATAATAGCGACAATCTGTCAATTTATACGCGTAACACATTAATTGCATATTATAAAGGTAAACTTAAACCCACCATAGATCCCGAGAATACAGAAAGTAAGCAAAGCATAAATCTAAAACAAGTTTCAGCGTTTACCATGCTTTCAGCCAAGAGGGAAAAGAGAAAATTGCTTAGGTTACGAATCATCAAAATGTTTGTAGTTGTGCGTAGTATAAATATATGTTTACTAATAAAACTTTATGAATATTTAACGAAACCTATTTGTTTGTTTAACTTGTTCTGTGGGGTTTGAAAGCCACTGTAAGCATGGTTGATAGGCAAGGAAAAGCTTGGCCCAGCAGCTTTTGGCCAACTTGCTTGGCTTTAATCTAGGTGGCGTTTTGGTTAAAGCCAAATATTTTCCTTAAAGAGTTTTTCTTAAATATATTCACTTAATTAAGTTAAGTGTAAATCACCCACACCACCTAAATAATATAAACATTAACTTTTTTTTCCCCTTTCATATTCTTTTAAAAGTCTAGCAATAATTTAACTTTATATAAATGAGTTTAAGCTTAAAAACAACTTTAAGTTATGTAGGAAAAATTGTTTAAATGCACTTGACTTGAAGAAGTTTTGAGTTTTAGTTTCCCTTTAAAGTTTCCACCGCCTTTGATCTATTCAGGGTCCCAACTGTACACCTTTTTTTCATTCTGTCGCACCTAAGCCCATCCCAATGGAAAACCCTTCTCCCAGGAAAAAATAACGATAAAAAACAAACAAAATAAAAGGCCATAACATAAAACAAAGCAATCCAAATATAATATTGGAGTCTCTGACAGAGGAAGCACATGGAGTGATGAAGGAAAACTTTACAGTTGAACTGAAAATGCAGCCAGGTCATGAAAACTATATAAAATCCAGGAAAATAAAATAAAATATGGGACAAGGAAAATACCAGCATATTCTGATGGCTTTTTAACTTTGTTTGTAAGTTTGCATATCTCAAATGGTTTTGTTTTAGTTTTTTCCAAAAGATTCAATTGAAGTTTGCTTGAAGAAAAAAATCAAAAGACTCTCATTTTCCTAATCTTTACACCTGGACACCCACGCAAAATGTCATTGTTTCACTTTATTCAAAACCTCAGGTATTCAAAAATTATACAGCAAAAATTATTGTCAACTGTCTAAAGTATTCCAGTTTCGCCACTGTTTCTTGACCAAAATATGCCCCAAGCCAGGAGTTGATGCCACTCAGACCACGCCAAGCCATGTTGCAAAGGAGCGCCCTTCAGGGGCGACCGCAGCGTCCCATTTACCAGGAGGTACAGCAACTCTCGGACGCCCAACTATCCATTATGTGCCAAAGCCATCGCATCTTCCCGGGGCCGATCTCCCCCCTAAATCGTCGTCAAGCAGAGCGCCAGCTGCACATCGCTCTGATCGAGGAGCGAGCCCGGTTTCGTGCCCGCCATCAGTTCGCCGAGGAATGCAGGCTGCAGCATTCCGGAGACCCCAACTTTCGGCCAAACCCTCCTCCACCGCAGCAGCACTACGACTCCAGGGTCGCCTTGCCCCCGCCCGCAGTGCCTACCCTGAATTACTGGCCCAAGCCCCATACTCTCAATTTACGTAGCAACCCGCCACCGAGCAGTAGCTTCCGGTACCGCCAGCAGCTTCAGGAGCCGGTCTTGGAGCCTCAGCGATATATGACCTGGCAGGAGCAGAGCAGGATGCACAAGCAAGCTGAGCAGAGGAGATTCCACCAGCCACCAGAAGCGAATGCCGCAGCGGAAGATGCTGACGCCAGTTTTCTGGGCTTCCAGCTGCCCTTCTCTCTGGATACGGTCAGGGAGATCACCACCAAGATAGGCGAAACTCTCAAACGTTTCCAGGGCGCAGGGGAGAACCAGGCGACTACTAGATTCGAGGGAGGATCCATCAAGAACCAAGGAAAATACCAGGAAAGGTCTCACGAAGAGCGGCGAAGAAGCGAGGTGGTTGCGTGCCAACA
Source organism: Drosophila ogumai (assembly GCA_018904815.1). Classification (NCBI taxonomy): domain Eukaryota; kingdom Metazoa; phylum Arthropoda; class Insecta; order Diptera; family Drosophilidae; genus Drosophila; species Drosophila ogumai. The sequence continues at coordinate 11,363 of JAEIIJ010002673.1, forward strand.
ACAACGCAAGAGTTCCTATCAGGCAACCACTGAAGATGACCCCAGCAATGACGCATCTGAGAGCGAGTTCCAGGCGGACGAATCCGAAGGAGAGGACCCAGAAATTTCAGAGAAGAACTTCAACTGCGCTTGCGAAGAACGCGATCGGGACACCCTTTTTGATCACAGGGAGGGAGAGAGGCAACAGCAGGCCTACGCCCATCCCCAGCCGTTTGACTTTCAGGAACTGAAGACGCTGGGGGATGCTCAGGATCAGACCGATCTGGTGGAGCGCTCGAGTCGCGCCAGCACGGCCACCACCTACCACGACTTTTTCAGCCAGGAGCCGCTGCAGCGAGCGGCGGGTAACTTCTGGGGGTGGTTGCTACGACGGACGACAGCGGGAAATGAGCGGATCCCGGTGGCGGAGCAGACCCGTGAGAGGGAGCACAAGCACGAGCGCGAGGTGAGGTCCATTCACTATTTGAGAGAATCTGGGATGAGCGTCGACGACGGGATGATGGAGCTAATGCATCGGGTGGATCTGCGCGACGACAGCGAGGAGGAGGACTTGGTTGTTCTCCCGGATGACACCCTGAGTACCCAGCCATCGCCGCGTACCTACAGCAGGCTCTGCATGTCCATTTTCCGGTTGCTTCTGTGCGACCGAGACGCAAAACTGGACCCGGAGAAGCTGCGCTGCGCTTTCCTCGGCTGCTGCGTGGTCTTTAGCATCTATATGGGCTACAGAACGATGCGATAGTGGCGCAAACTAAAGCTAAAAGTGTTTTGAATTTTTTTTGTATATTGCCTGCAGGGTGAGGTGGTAAGAGCTCGATTCGGTAGTAAAAAGCTCATTACGCAGAGCTGCAAGCAATATAAAACGGGTTTTTTTTTCACATTCTTCGGTGGATAAATTCAATCCATCGCACATTCTTTTATGATTTATCGTTCATTTTATAGCTTGAAAATAATTGAAACAATTCCTGAATGAATTACATTCGCTGTGCATTTACAACTATTCCCAGTGGCTGACTTAAGCTCGCAGGCAGCTGCTGGCAGGGCACCATGCATATTACTCATCCGCCACGTGTTGCCAGCTGAGCCAAGTCGTCGTCGTTGTCGCCTACCTGCCGAAATTCCCACTTTCGAGTCGGACCGGAAATGAAACTGTAATTATATTTATGGCAGCCTCAGCCGGAGCCTCTCAAGAGTCGCTCTGCTCCTTGGCGGCGGTCCGCCCAAATGGGATTTCGGATTGCATAAAAATGAGCCCGGGTAAGTCGCCTCCCGTCCTTCCGCTGGAGCGAAAATCTCGTTGCCGTTGCAGCGATGCGCAAACTTAATGACTTTCGGCAAATTGCCCAACTCGAATCTGCTTACTGGACCCGTGTTCCCGCTGCAACTGCCATTTGCAGGCGAGGTGTGGCCATAAATCTTCTTAAATGTCGCAAAATAAACACGGCAGGCCAGACCCCGGTGTGCCAAGTGCAATAACTAATTTACACACGTAAATGTGGACGCTCATTTCGCTCGGCTTGACCCCTTTTAGGTACTTAATTTGGTCAAGAAATGAACCTTTATATACTGAGAAATCAAAATAGAACAATTAAGAAACACATTAAACCAGCTTGAGCCTTTTGGGTGGTAACAACTCCTCGTCTTTACCCTCTCCAGCATAATTTAGGCTCTTTCTGAAGTTCTCGTGCAGCTCCTTGCAGGTCTTAATCGCCAAAGTCTTCCAGGTATTCTTGGTCATGTGATGCAGGCTCACCGAGCCGCCTGTATAGGCATCCTCCAACGAGGCATGGTAGATTGCTCGAAAGCCAAGGTCAAAGGCCTGCTGGTCGGTGAGATGGAAGTCGAAACCGCTGTTCAGGATGTCGAGAGCTCTCTCCGATCCACTGCCCACGGCAAAGACGGTGCCCCGGACGATGAAGCCGTCGCAGTTAATGCGGACCAAGCCGGGACCAGATTCGTCCATGCCGGCCAGTATCATTCCCATGTAGAGCCTCCGGCCATTGTCCCATTCATCCATTGACACATTGCTGATAATTGTGGCCGCTGCTAGAAGGGACAGCGGCTCACCGTATTTTAGCTCGTGCAGGCGGGACTCCCAGGCAAGAGTCCGGATCCAGAAGGAGCAATCCGCGGATGCGCCGGCCACCGTGGCCATGATGTGGTCACCCACCGGTAGGGCCTTTAGCATGCTCTTCGATAGAATGACGTTTCCCTGGGTGACCGTTGAATCCGCGCATAGTACGATGCCGCCCTGGTAGACAAATCCCACAGCAGTGGTTCCGTGATTTAGCTTCGTCTCAGCATCGCGTTTCCCTTGACCCATACCGGGTGAACATGTCGCCAAGTTGTTGTTAGTCATCTCCTCAGGTTCGTTATTTAACAGCTGTAAGGCTGTAAATATTCCAGAAGTAATATTTTCTCTATAAGTTTTGGTACTTGTAAAACTGCCGAGAGATATGTATAGAAAGTGTAAATATTCTTGGACATTAAAAACCGAAAGAATAGTGTTAGCAAAACTAAACAATTTGTCAATATTTTAGCCGCTGTGAGTTGTCTCTAGCTCCGAAGTTGAAATTCGAATCAAAGGGTCCGAGTTGTAGGTCAGTCTAAGTACAAACTCATGGCTTGCTAGATCGAGTTTAGCGGAATTATCTTACCTTGAAATTTGTTTCTTGAAGAAGCGACTTCTTTGCTTTTATATTTATCTATGAGATTCCAAAACTTAATAAAAGTACTTATGCATCTGCATCTGTAAGCCGGCTTCCATTTTATTTCGAAACTATGAAATGCATGTCCCCAATTTGTTTTTAATTTTTTTGTTTTTTCCCTTTGTGTAGTATGCCTGTGAATGTGGTAGCTAATCACTGTGAGTTAGTGAGTTCTTCGAAATCCCAACAAGCTCCCCGTTCTTCTCGCACTTCAGCTGGAAAAGGGTCAGGGCGTCGCGCGAGAGCTCTGTTGCTTCATTACGCTTGCTGTAAACGATGTGCCTCACGCCAAAGAGGACAGCGAGGATGAGGGTAGCCAGGGACAAGGTGAAGGCGCCGCGGCCAGAGAGACTCCTTAGCACGATGGACTGGCTATCGCGCACTCTCGGTATCCAGTGGCAGGCACTGATCGCTGTGCAGGCGAATATCGTTCCCACTAAGGGGACCCAGGGGAAGTTGCAGGACCTGCTTTCGGAGCCCAGCTCTTTCAGGCGGCTCTCGAAGGCCATTAAGTCCTCCAGCGCAAGCGGTTCTTCATCTTCGTATGGCCACCGGTCACTGGGACTCCGCAGGTCGACCGTGGAGGTTGCAAGCGAATTCAAGCTTTGAGTTGAAGCCGGCCTCGAAAGGTTTGTTGAAGACCCTTCCATGGAGTTCATACCGCAAAAGGACCCTTTGGCATAGATATGACTGATGAATTTCAATATAATTGAGACTAAACTGTCAATGAGTGACGGGTTTTGAATTTGAAAGCAAAGAATATGAATATTTTGAGATGCTTAGCCATCTGGGTATAAATTGTGGGTACAATGGGACTATCCATTTACCTTATCAACAAATTTAAGACCATTAAAAGGCAGTTTAATCGTTTGAAGTATATATTTTGTTCGAAATTAAGTCGTTGTAAACATTTTCCCAATCGCATTGCCCTATCCGGTAAACTCAGCCCCAGCCATGCCAACAGAAACCTAATCAAATGCAATTGGCGTGCCCGAAAGAGAGACATAAATAAAAGTTTGGCCATAAAACCGCAAAGAGACATAAAATGGGCATAACAAATTTAAATGGCATAAACAATTGGCAACAAAGTAACCGCGCGGGCCTCGGGACGGGGCGAACTATGGGACAAATCGCACGGTTTTTGACTCCTCTCGAATTGCAGACAATGCGAGTATAAATCTGCAGCCATAAAAGCAGACGCCGGGTATTGGATCGACGTTTTCGGGGATGTACATATACACAAATTGAGACACTTTCCATGGATTGGGCAGAACTTTCAGTTTGTCTTTATGCCAATTCAATTTACCGGCAAATCGCTTCGCTGCCGAGCCAGAGACTTGGTCGCAGAGCGGCCCAGGACACGGGAGGAAATAAACATAAAACGGCAACGAAATGCGGCCATTTAATTTATATGCTGGCAGCATTAAATGGCATTTTAATTTCTATGGAAGTCGTAAAAAGCCCTGAAAAGTACTCTCTCTCTCTCTCTCCGTCTGCCTCGCCCCGGCATCTTTCGCTTCTTTCATATTTATGTCTATAAATTTATTTTGCACTTTTCCATTTCTCAATTGCGTGCAAAAGATTTTTACATTTAATTCAATTTGGCATCTAATGGATGGGGTCCCAGTCTGGGGGACTGCCTGAGTGGGCGGTGGTCAACATCGCTTACCAACTGGGGCGTGGTCATGTCTGTTTTGTAGTCGTTGCGTGAAATATGGTCCTGGCTACTTAGTGTGGCCCTCCCGGAGCCATCTTTCCAAACTGAAATCCGGTGGACGCCCAGGCTAAATTACCGTTACAAATTTGCGCTACTTTGATGGCAGCCTCTCATACTCCTTGTTCCAGCTCCCAAGGAGTCTAGAAATCCAGGAGCCGAGCAGCTCCTGCCCGGCAATGTCATACAAAATTTATTCGCTCTACGTGACTCTGCCGCAAATCTTCGCTTAGCCCAGAGGGTCAACCATTCCATCCCTGGGCTAGTTTGGGTCCCTCCAAGTTGATGTTGCTAATGGTTTCCATAAGGATAAGGGAGGTCCACTTATGGTTCGTTGGCTGAGGTTCGTGTGACCCCTTTACGTTTGATTTGAAATTCGGTTAAGAACTTTTTAAGGAATATGCAAGCTATGAAAATGTAAAATATTTAATTATTATCCGTATTTATTTTCAAAGTAGAAATTAGGTTTAGAAGTGGGACAAGCCCTTGTTAAATACTTTTAATTTACCAAATCTTGTATTCACAGCCAATTTGCTAGTGGTTTCCTTCATGTCTTCTCTCTGCAAACTTTCCCAAACTCTAAACGATGCAAGCTGCTCCACATTTGCCGCCATTTTTGGCAGGGCCAATTTCACCAGAATAAGTTGCCCAGCATCTTTTGGCCTAATGAATGGAACTGCAAACAAGCAAAACTAAGAGCTAAAATAGGGGTAGACAAGGACAAGGGTGGCCCTAACCCCACGGGGTGAAATGCAATTTTGTAATTGACTCACAATCAGTCGTGCGGAAGTTGTTTAGCTTCGCAATATGGCTGCCAAATGCGACAAACGGATGCAATTTGTGAAATATGCACGAAATAAGGCGGCAGAGCTGCTCTCAAGGAGAAAAAGGGGTAGTTTAAGGGGGGGTTTGGCGTTGGAGTCGCACCCATTGCATTCCAGTTCCAACAGAGATTGAAATGTCAATCCGTTTAGGGGGAGTGAGTGCGAGGGCCTCCATGTCCATGTCCGTGTCTCCGTTCCTGTTTCTGTCTCTCCGCCTGAGTGGAACATGTTTGTCAGCTAGTTTTCGATGCGATTTTTTACACCCTTCGCTGTTGGCACTCAAGGGTATATGGAGGACTCTGTACAGACATAAGGGATGTCCGTAATAACGTAATATATGTCTGTGATAATATATTATTCTTCAGTATTGAAATCGCGTTGCATTATAACTTACACTCTTGGCAAGCTCACTTATCCTTTTCAAGGAGTAACCCTAGAAGGTATTTACTGGTCGTAGTCCAAGGCTGAGATACTTTTTTGCAGTCTGTCGCTGAGCCGCTGAATGTTGCCAAAAATGTCGCCCACATGTCTGAGCTGTATGTCGCGCCCGAATGCTCGAATGCCTGGATGCCTGAATGCCCGAATTCCGCTGACAGATGTTCCACCTTTGGACAGGAACTAAGGGCTACGGAGGCAAACTGTGCCGGGTGCCGGGTGCCTGGTTCCTGGAGGGCCAACCTAATAGTTTTTATGTGCGGTTTTCGCTTCAAGTTCTGCCTTTCACCTGCCATAAACGAACAATTTGTGTAATGCATTTGGTGAATGATGCGGTGGGCGAGGGCCTTGGGATGCGATCGGTTAGTTGAATGGGAGGCGACAGGTTTTTGTGTGGAGCCATGACCATGTCCGTGTCCGGGAAGGAAGTCGTTCGCTATGCAGTTTCATTTTTTATGCTCACAGTTTTCCGAGAGATGTGAAAAAGTTTGCACATAAAATGTTTACATATCGCCATTTGGTTGTTCCTAAAATACCAGTAAACAGTGCGGCTCATAGCTATAAAACATTTGAAAACTTTTAGAGCTCATCTTTTTTAAATTAAAACTATCATCATTAAATGTGAGTATTTTATTTAACTACTTATTTTACCCCGTCTTTCAGAAACTTCTTATAATAAGCTTGGTCCCCTTTAAACCGTAATTCCAATATTTTTCGTTTTTGTTTATACTTCAAATTTTTTATTTTGTAAATCCCATAAATCTTTATAGCTATGAAACGCTCTGTATGCTGAAGCTGTGCCCAACGAAAGCTTTGCTAAGCTGTGCAATTTTGTGGTTTGATTTTATCTTTTGCTGGCTGAAATTGGTTTTTACAAGAAATATCATTATCCAACGAGTGAATCACATCACATATTGATGGAGTTTTCCAAAGGTAATCCTTTGTGTAATTTAATTTTAATATTTATAATGGATATGTCATCTTTTAGTCAATTTTAAAGCTTTGAAGCTTTGGGCTTTGAATGTGGAAGCAAACAGAGTTGCATATAATAAATTCAGTAAAATTACTGGCTCAATCTGCTCCCAATCGAGGACGAATGGCCACCCTTTCCTTCAACCAATCAAGCTGAACAAACGCTCACTTAACCAACTGGAATACAAACAAAACAAATACCATTTCGCACAAAAGTTTACCTAATTAATGGAAAAAATAATTGGGAGAAGGATGGATCAACCCGTCTACAGGCCCGCAGCGAGATGTGTTTTCCGTTCTTACTCTCATTTCTGCTTGTATATTTTTTGTGATGCAAATGTCAACAATTAATTTGGAGGCAAAATATGCGCAGTCTCACAGAACAAATAAACAAGCGCGAATAAGAAGCAGAGGCCGTGGAAAAAAGTTGAGAGGAAAATTGCAAAAGGCAAAGTAAACAACGGGCGGAAAGGTGGAACCAGTCCTGGCAATTAAAGTTGAGACTGCCGAGGCGGTTCCAGGACCAGATGAGCAGCTGGCAACTGGCGTGTGGCAACCGGCAACCGGCAGTCGGCAGCCGGCGGAATCTTGAGGCTCTCCGCTCTCGAGGAGCAGGTGGCATAATGAAGTCGATTGGAAGATGAGTTCACTTGAGCTGGAATAATTTGTTTTAATGTTTATGTTGGGGCCCGAGGCGAATGCAAAGTAGCTATGAAATTAACGAGAATATTATGATGTTTCGCCTAGAAAGACTTCAAGCACATACGGCGTATACGTAATATTTCTGAATCAATTTAAAGGCCATATTGTACGATCAGCAAAGCCATAAGGGAGTGTCCTCGGCTCATTAGCCATGCCGCTCAGGTTGTGGCCTATTCGCGTTCAAAGAGAGAGAGAGAGCATGAGCATGAATATTTGATAGCATCTTGAGGACTTTAAACTTTGGCACTCGGGCCCAAATAATCGATCCGCATCATTGGCCATCATGTCCAGTCCTCAGTCCGGTATTGGATGAAAGGGAAAGGAACAAGGGCTCAACAAGCCACTTTAATAACAGAGCTCTTCCCTTTTCGCCTTCGCTTTCGTTTTCATCTCGCTTTCATTTACATGTCCTGTGGAGCAGGACCCGGCTCCAGCAAGCAGCTCTGTCAGATGTATTTGATTGATTTGTTGGGCAATTTGCCGCCGCCTGTTGTTCTGTTGTTGGACTTTGGCACAAAGTTGTGTATATGCCCGTGTCTCCGCTTCCCAGTCCACTTAAATCGCTTTTCTGCCACATTCATGCATGATTTATGTTTGAACATATCATAAAGCTGACACAGACGTGGTCGGGGCAAGAAATTAGAGCTCGAGCGGGGACTGAATCCCGAAACTTCTCGCCTTTGAACTGGGTCGCTGGCCAGAAAGTCTCTCGTCTGGATCTAGGGTTAAATCAATCAAAGACTTAATGGCTTATTGTGAATATATTCGCACATCGCCATTGAACTTGCCCGGGGGCCAATCAATCACGTGTCAGTCTCCGCGATAATTGGATTAATAAATTGCCCAACAATTGCTTAGCGCCGGAAACAATAAGGGAACTAACATGAAAATCCTCCTAGATATATGAAGTTTAGCTATTGAGAAGAACTTGATGGGTCAGGTACAAAATAAGGCGAGTTTTCTATCGTTTAGACTAAGGTTACTTGTAACTATTTCCTGTTTATTTTTATTATTTTCACCTACAATATCTTCTTTAAAACCTTTGCTTAATTTAAGGTCAAAGAGTCTATTAGTGGTCCAAGGAGTGATTCTCCTCAGTTGCCTTATTACGGTGTCAAAGCAGAGTTCCTGCAGCAGCTCTTTGGCCTTTGATGGCGCTCAATTATGGCAATCGGTACTATGGGTCGTATGCGGAATAAGGGCATTAATTAATTCTGGCAGCAGTCTCGACCTCTGCAGTTTATGGCAGACACTCGAGTGAAGAAAGCCAGGCTAATTGTTGCCAGGCGACATTCTCCTCTGACGCCAATGAACCTTTCTCCGGGCTAACATTGTTTTACCGTCGTCATTGCCCGTACTATGTACGTGTGGACAAACAAAGCCCAGGAAAACTGAGCACTGATTGATTGAATTTCTGTTTCTGTGGCAAAAAGGCAGCCAGTTAATGGATCAATGCCGTTTTGTTTACTTTCCCGACATGCTCGTGTACACTGAGCCCCACAGCGCCAGCTCTTCTCCTCTCGACTTTCATTGTAATGAAGTCAAGGCGATTGGCAGTAAACAAATTGGTTTTCTCGGTGGCAAATCTAATGAGTGAGATAATTAAATTGCCCGAATAAATTGTTGCTTTAAATTGGTTAAAGTGTACGAAATGCAGAAAGGTATTTTGTTTGGGAATCGAGTAAGTACTGCCTTTGACTCATATGAATAGACTTATCATGCGACTGCACACAAATCAGAACTTATACAGCCGCCAGTGTGGGGCATACACCGATCGACTATCAGTCTGGCTAAAGGACCAATGCCCAAAAGCTGGAGAGCTTGGTCTTCAAGCATTGGGAGGCAGGACATGTAAATGCTGTGTTTCCATTTCCATTATTGATCTTTAAATACAAGTTGGAGCTACCTAGAAATTAATCCAGTTATTATACATGTATTTCTAGCGAAAGAATTTAATTGGAAATATGAATTTTAATTGGAGAAATATTTTCCTAGTTTCCAATTTCCATATTTATATAAGAAACTTTACCGGCTTCACCGTCATAATGGAGCAAACATCAGCACCCGCTCTCTGGTGCGCAAATTGCTAATGAATTTAATTCACACACTCACACACAATCGGGAGAGCGGGATGGAAGCGGAAATGGGAAGACAGAGGCGGAGCAGGAAACAGTGCTGTTGCCATGCTAACATGTTATGTAGGCGACAAGTGAACTCTGCCTGTTGTCGGAAAATCTAATAACGGACATCGCGCAAACACACAATAACAGTTTGTGGTAGTTGCCGTGTACTGCCGGTTTTAATTTGTGCCGGGGCCTGCATATTAAGTGATGCCAGGCAGCGCCCTCGAACTGATTGGATTCAATTGTGGGGGCGGAGCGTAACGGATCGGATCGGGGCGTGACGTGGCGGTTCCAGTTGATCCGACGCGGCTAGGCTTTGTGGGATTAAGTATACGCAGAGTGGGCCCGTATGGGAAAAATAAAATAAAATGAAAATTTGAAGCCTATTATCGCACCCGACGTGCCCCAGTAGCTATTCCCAACTATAGTTTTCGCATAAACTCAATTTTCATCAGCATAAATCAAAACTGGACTGCAGTTCATTTGCATGGCGCAGAGCCACGAGTATTGTTTGGAAATCTATTTCAACTTTGCAGACAAATCATGTTTTCAGAGCGGCCCGAGCGACGGGGCTTTGAAACTTTCCGCCAACTGAAAACTTTTATTTTGGCCGCCATCATCGGTGGGCAATGAATGTGTTTGTTTCTCGAAATTTTGACCTCAGCGCAGGCAGAGCTCCCTGCACTCCTCCTCCTCATCGAAAATATTGTCCGTTGCCTGGCAGCCGCCGTACACGAAGGGCTCGCACAGCCTCCGTTCCCTGATGAAGCGCCACGATGGGAAGGCGGCCTTGCAGGGACCCGTTTGGCTGGGCTCGTCATAGCAGTTCTCTAGGGGATTAGCTCCGGACATTAACTCCGACGATGATCCCCGTTGCTAACCAACTTACGTGCATCGCAAGCCCACAGCCCGGCCACAAACAACAGCAGGACAATGCATAACCTGTACTTTAAATTTCATTTTGAGCTATTTGAACTTGGTTCAGTGTTGACAGAAATTACAACGATTGAGAGACGATGATGTCACTTAGACGTACAGGGTTTCGCACAAACAGATTTTTATTGTTATTTTAGACTTTTTGAGCTACATCTATTTGAATTCTTCCATTGTCTAACATATGTTTGTTGTGGCCCTGCAGCCGCCATAAATAAAAAGAAAAAACATTTTTTAAATATTGGGCTATAAGTCCATCTATGATAGTGACCAGAGCAACTGGCTGTTTCAAAGGTGTAGTCATAGCAATTTGCTGTAAGAAAAAATACTCTGAAAATCGTTTACTAAGCCAAGTGTGTAATACCTCCAATGCGATGTCCAGAAATGCAATCACAACTAAGAAAATAAATAGGAGCTTGAATTGGATTGGAGACGGATTTGATTAGGGAAATTTTTGCGACGGATAAACGCTTTGTAAATGAACTTTTGTTAATATTTCAAAATTTTGGTATAAATTTTATGAAAATCGGACAACTATATCATATGGATGCCATAGAACCAATCAGTAAATGGAGAGAAAATGTAAAGCTGGGAATGTAAAACTGTAAATATAATATAGGTAAAATGTTATGAAACTCTGTTTTGTGCTATGTATAAATATACAACTTTTTTATATTTTCTTTTATTTTTTTTTTTTAATTATTTAAACAAAATGGCTCGATTCTTAATCTGCAGGGGTATACAAACTTCGGCGTGCCGAAGTTAGCTTCCTTTCTTCTTTTTGATAAATTTGCTTGATTCGGTATAACGCTTGAATACACAAGCAGATCCGCATTCTAACCTTGTTTTGAAAATGTTTTTTGTAGCCCCGCAGCCGCCATACAGTAAAAATTTGCAAGAATTTAATTTTGTGTCATAAGTCCACCTTTGTAGGTGACCTTTGCAAGGGCCTTTTTTAGATCTGGGGCTATCGCATCGTTCTGTAAGGAAAAGTATTCTGAAAAGCGATTACTATGCTAAGTATAGCGAAGCAAATAATACCATCAGCGATTGCGATGTCCAGAAATGCAATCACAGCAAAGAAAATAAAATGGAGCTTGAATTGGGTGAGGTTCATCATCTTCGAACAGCAGTCAACGACTAGGATTTAACACTGAAACCTAATGTAAATAGTTAGAACTAATTGGAGTGAGACGGATTTGATTAGGAAAATTTTGCAGCACAGAAAGTCCACGCTAAATTTAAATTCTAATGAAAATGTTGCGCTTTAATCTCCATTCAAAGTGTTGGTCGAAAAGCCAACTAGCAGTCGACCACAAACACTCGGCTCTCTCGACCCCATGCGAGGCGTCCGTTATGGCAGCTGGGTAATGCCACATTCACACATTGACCCCACTCGGCTGGGGCTTTATTGATTCGCTATTACGCCTTCACATTCTGGCTGGCCTAAACTGATTTTTAATGCCGCCGAAATCCATTTCGCCGGGGGGGAGGAGGAGCCTGCTCTGCATATTCCCAAATTGTACATCCCTGTTCATTAGACGCGACTCCATTTTCACTGGTCACTGCGGTCAGCGGGGGTTCTTCGGGTCAGGGCATTCACAGTTCATGAGCCACAGACCATTTCGGTCACACAGAGTGGCTCTTTTCCCCCTTTATGTCAGCTTTAACCGGCCCATCAGCCGCATAAATGGGCTGTTTCGGGAGATAACTATTTTGGCACTGCAAAATTTGCACGCAATTTGTAGGTATGTCATTGTTAGAGTAGTTCGGGGTTTGAATATCTCTTTATAAAAAATGTTAATAAATATGAAAAGTCTATTAAGAAAAGGGACATGTATTTATAACAAAGGTTTTATTTTATTATTATTATTATATTTTCGAACATAAACATGTATTCCTATTCTTAATCCTTTTTCTAGCCTAAATTGTTAGCTAGTCCATCTCTAGGCCACATTTCATTGCCACATTATTATTCATTAATTACCCAGGTTGACAGCCACTGAATCACAACATTGGCAACATTCGCCAGGCAGGCACTCAGTAAAGGCGGATTCACCGAGCCTGCCAATGGGTTGGCATTGGATTTCAATTTAAACACGTACTCAAACCCAAAGGAGCGGGCGGGAGTGGCAGAGAGAGTTATTTATACGGGGATATAGTCGAGTTGCCTGTTCTTCCAATAAGCCATTGATACGATAATGTATCTGCCGCCCTGTTTCCCTCCTTTTTTTGGCCTCTGCTGGCTCTGTTTTTGTGTGCATGTGCAAGTGTGTTTGTGCCAGCTTAAGTTGGCTTTTTGAGGGATTTGTCAGCGTGAGCGCCTAGCCATGTTTATTTCCCGGCGGGAGTTTTGGGATTGCATTTATGAGAGCATTACGTATACGCACGGCTGGCTGCGTGGTGCGCTCTCCTTGTTTTACGACAGCAACAAAGTCAAAAAATATTTATTTATTCATTTGTGGCACAACATGCACTCTCACAATTAGCTTGGTGGCCGAAAAAGGGTTCTCTTCGGGGATTACTAAATTTGGCAATTCCAAGAATAAATGTAGAACATTATCCGTCCATCCCCCACCATAAGCTACTGAGCCTAGCACTTAATCGGGCCAGGCTACGGTTGACCAGGCCCTTTGTGATTGGAATTAACTGCTTGTGCTCGACAAGCTCGAGTACACTTGAAGGTCCTTTCAACTCCCAGGCCAAAGACAAGAGGCACAGAGATGAGAGAGAGAGATCGCTGTGAAGTTATTTACTGGGGTTTGTAGTGGAAGGTTTCCAAATGGAGAGTTTAATTTATTGGTAAATCGGAATATGTCTGTACAAAATATGAAATTTATCGCTATAAACTGTTTGAAAATCGATATATCACTATTTGCCATTCCCAATTTATTACCCACTCCCAAAATCCTTTCATAATCAGCCTTTATCTCAAGAAACCATTGTCGACAGGGTCTTTTGTGATGGAAATTAACTGTTTGCTCGACTAGTTCAGGAACATCTCAAGACCCCTATCAATTGTTGGCCACCCACACAGTTGATTAACTAAACAAAGAACACCACATACACACCACATACACGCCCACACGAATTGAAATCTATTGACAATGTAATTAATGGAAACCCGAAACATTTCGGGCCAAAGTGCAAACAGCAGCAGCAGCAGCATCAGCGACCGTCAGTACAAAATCCCGGGTCCTTGTTGTCTCTGTGCAAATATACAATCGTGACACGCCCACCGCGCCCCCGATTTATCGACGCCATTACGTTACCGCTCACAAAGCGCCATGTTTATTAGAAACCCGAAAACGAAACGCAAACACGGACCGAGCAAATATTTATATTTGACATTTTAGACAAATGCAGGACACAGCTGGGGCAAGTGGCTTTTCCCGTTTTCCCCGCCGCCGCAGCCCCTGGGAGGTGGTGTCACCAGTTGGATCAATCAAATCGCGCAATGAGCCATATGGAACTCGGTCCCGCCCGCCTGTGTGCGGCATTGGATTTCAGCGCAACTGTCGGCGAAAAATGCGCATGGAAATGCGGCCGTTGTTCCATCTGCCGACATGAGGACATACTGACGCAATGAGGGTAACCCAAGCCGCATGCAAATGTGATTAATTACAGGTGCAGGCAAGGATATTTGATGCGAAATTTGCATTTTTATTAGCTGTAAATCGATAGCCGAGGATACAGGGCCAAAACCCAACCGCAGTATCAACAAGGGGGAACCGCAACAAATCGTCATCAACTTTTCAGTGAAAAGAAAACGGAAAACTCTTCAAGTCGCTGTGCACAGGACTTTTGCCAGGCAAAATCAAAATAAAAAGACAAAAGTTTTGCAGAAACCGCGCTCTCGAAACTTCTTCAACTTTTGCCGCAGGAAGAAAGGCGGCAGCAGCAGCAGCGGCGGCAGCAACCACAACAAGGAGCAACATTAACGGCAGCAAGTGAAATGACAACAGCAATCGGCGCTCATAAAGTTCAGAAAGTTATGTTGTTATATTATACTGATATCGGTTGTTGGTTAAGGCCACCTCCCGCCTCCCACCCTCATTACGCACACCAACCTCCTCTTGGCCATCCTCATTCATAGGGAAAAGTTTTATGTTTCGCTTCGAAAATTGATGTTGAAGGCTGTCGGAGGGCATTGACTGTGGTTTTTAAAGTCAAAGTCAGCGAAAGAGAAAATTCCCTGCATAATGGGATGAAAATCGAAGGGCAGGCAGGAAGGCAGCAGCGGGCTGAAGGTAAGTGAGTTTCGCAGGTGTTCCCATTGTTAAGTATTGTTTATAATATCATTACCGCTTCTTGGAAATTATTTGGGATGAAAGCAGGCAGGAGTTTCCAGGAAATGTATACATTTTTCACATTAGCTGGAGGGATTATCTAGGTTACAACAAAATAATGTATGACAACAAATAATCAGGGCCTGGTCTTGTAAGTTAATCGAGCTTTGCTAGTCCCTTCTTAAGTTTTTAAAAAATGCAAGAACCATGTATCCCTTGTTCTTAAACAACTAAAATATATACCGAAATCAAACACAATAAGCTAAAATAAATAACATTTAGTGATTGCCGAAATGAGTGTCAAATATCCTGCCAAGTCCTTGGACATTTTCCGAGTGCTAATGAAAATAAGAGTGCCCAGGCAGCTCCCATTCAGTTTCCATTAACCGCAGCCACCGCCACCACCATAAATATTTCACATATCGCCGCTGTGGGCCACCAATTAAATTGCCGCACTGCAAATATCGGGGCCAGTGGAGCGTGTGGGAAAAATGAGAGCAAAAACGATAACGAAAAATCGTACCCAACTCAGACCCGGGAAAATCATTTTCAATTTCATTTATGAAAGCAAATAAATTTTTCAATTGGTTTTATTCTGCCATTTTCGCCCTAACCCTCTCGGCCTCGCTCTCCGCCCGCACAGCTTTCACTTTCGTTGCGAAACAAATAGAAATTCCGGAGGGCCGACAAGCAGACAAAATCAACTTCTGGCAAAGCTCCTTTCGCCGTGGGAATCCTTTTTACTTTCCGTGTGTTGCCCCGCGACCCCTGGCCGTGGCCCAATAAAAGCCTGCTCAATGCCCGGCCCACGTAGAGGCCGTAAAACGGGGCGTGGCCAAGGTGTTTGGTTGCCACCTTCGTCCTTCCAGGGACATTTAATAAGCAGCCTAAGCGTGGGCTCAGCGCCGAAACTCAGGCGGGAACTTTGACTTGGAAAAACGGGCAGAGCCTGCACTTGTGGCCTGTGCATATTTCATACCCCAACGGCCACTTACACGCGAAAAGTTTGGCCTAAGTCCCTGGTCTGTGGGACAGGCTTTAAAGACACGCACTGCTGCTGGCCTAGTCGGGAGTTGGGCCCAATTGTTGCGGTCATGAGGCAGACGAGAAAGCAACAAGCTAAAGGTCAAAAGATGCTGGACTAGGAATAACCTATGCCTTGTAGTTTTCCTTTAATTGATCGCTATGTTTATTTTAAGCCTTACTTATCTATAAGTTCACTGATGTACACATATATTAAATAAATATTCTGTATAAAATAAAATAAATCACTTTAGATTGCCCCTCCTGTTGTCCCCTCTTTAGGGGTATTCCAAAGTCGAATATCTTTTAAATAAAAACCCTGTGACTTGCTTAGCCGTGTGTGCTGAATTCGAAATTAGTTTCGCTCAAATGCGAAATGATGGCTCTTCGCCATTCATTTTCCCGCACTAAGCTTTATCGACAAACGAATTTTCCTTCCGCGAACAGCTTGACTCAATCTTCCCGCCCAGTCGTCCTTTGATGTGTAGGAAGGCGGGAGACTTTCAATAAAAAATAAAAAATATTTCATTTTGCATTAACTTGACAGCGAGAAGGAAACAAAGAGGCAACAGGGTAGGGTAGGGAGGATGGAAAAAAATAAGAAAAAAGTAGAATATCGAAGCCGGACTCGGGGCGCTTTCAGGTTAAATAAAGCAAGAAGTGTGTGCGCACACAAATTGGCTGTCCATTTGCGTCTCCTTTGTTCAT
Organism: Drosophila ogumai; assembly: GCA_018904815.1. NCBI lineage: Eukaryota > Metazoa > Arthropoda > Insecta > Diptera > Drosophilidae > Drosophila > Drosophila ogumai. The sequence continues at coordinate 27,794 of JAEIIJ010002673.1, forward strand.
AATTAGATTTCCGTTTCTCTAACTCTAAACAATTTTCCGTTTTCGCAACTTTTCCATTGCAGCCCCAGGCAATTCTCATTTAATTGGCTGCCTAATACTCGTATTCTTTTCCTTCCTTGCCCTCCCCTTGAAAGTTGGCCAATGGAATTTTCAGTATTAATTTATTACGAATTCAAATGTGGCCTGCAGGCATCTATGAACCGGACTTTTGACTTCTGACATTTGTAAAATAGCAAAAGGGAAGTGCTCTTTAAAGCCGTAATAACGTTTTCTATTGAAAAGGATATGTACTTCCTGGTCCTACTTCCTGGCTGTGCTGCCTAATGTGATCATTAAATTCAAATAAAATTCATGAGACGGCCACAACTTTTAAATTAATGTCTAAGATAAATTTTTTTTCTAGGGACGGAAACTTTTCCGATGACAAAAGAAAAGGCAAGGCAGCGAAGAGAAAAGCCCGCCAAACATTTTCTAATTGCTCTCCAAGGAGTTCCTTGGTTCCCCCAAGGATCTGGCCATCTGCATAAAAAATGATTTGCAACAAATTAAAAATTGTCGAAGTGCGAGGCGTCCAACACATCGAAAGTCGGACAGAAAGCACAAAATCCCGAACCATTTAATTAGGCCCATTGCTCAAAGTATTGAGAACAACAACGTGACGGCAAATATAAACACAGAAGCTGAATAAGACGGCCATCCTGGGGGCAGAACTTTACAATCTTCGCTGGGCTCTCCTAATTGTTCCAGTGAGCAGCTCTGCCCTGACACCCACCATGCTCATCCCCCTCTGGCTGTCAATAATTAGAGCTGGGAATTTCCTCCGTTTCCTTGGGTTTTCCCAAATAGATTCCGGTCTCCAGGCCGGTACGCGGATTACTCGGAACGTGGCTGCTAAGCGCCTCTAAGGCCACTCCACAGTGCCAGTCAGGAGGCGATGGTAGTCGAGGGCAGCTCACTTCCGGCTCTGAGGCTGGTCCTTTGTTTTCGGCCAGGAGCAGTTAGCAGTCGCCGGCCATTTCTTTCCATTATTTGCCGGCATTAGTGTTGACTTATGTTGTTGCCCATTGACTGCGGACACGCTTCGAATGCCGGCCAGCTTTTTATTTGGCCAAATCCTTGAGATCGCGCGTGCTGCGTAATGATTTCATTTGTTATTTTATTGAAGCCCTCACAGAAATGGGTCTGCGAACCGACATATTTTTAAAATTTAAAATGTATTGCTGCTGTCACTCTTTTAATTAGCTAAAATTAGGCCTTATGTACGGTTCGGTAAAAATCCAATTAAAATTGAATACTCGGCAGCTGCAAGTACTAATGCCCAGCTAGTGAATTTCGTTTAATTACGAAACCTTTTATCATATTAATTGCATTTCCGGTAATCATAAATATTAATTTCGCACAATGTAAAATTTATCGAGGCATCTCCCTCGCATAAATTAAAGCAAAACAATTGACAGCCAGGGCGAAGAGCAGAGAACTCCATAATTTACGCATCCTGACATTCCGTTGCTGGTTTCGCACTCATTTCAATCAGTGGAATATTTATTATAATTAATATTCCTTGATTGAGTTAAGCATTCAAGCATCCAGCACACTTTTCTTAATTGCAAAACAACAAGAAAATGTTGAATAAAATCATACTAATCTTCAATTAGAGTCTTCCATAAAATAGCCATGAAGTCGAGCCAAATTATCTCATAATATGCTAATGTCTTTCCCCGCAACAATTAAGACCAGCAAAGAAAAATTGTAAACGACAATGTGCGAATAAAGAGCATTTGTTATAAATTTATACACATATATGCCACACACTCGCACACCCAATAATTGCGCCAACTTGAATGGTTGTGGCAGAAAAATCTTGGAAATTGCCACACATAATTATGTAAATGACTGGGTCCCCCTCCAACTCCGCCCGATTGCTGGCTGGTGCTGTAAAGACACATTTTAATTACCAAGAAAATGTAAATTAACCAACAAGAGACAACAAACAGACAAACAGGCAGCAGGCAACATGCCACGGCTAACAGCAAAAAGCCATAAAACCCGAAACTCATACGCAGGATATGCGAGTGTGCCTGTGACGGGGTGTGTGTGTGTGAAAGTTTGTCGCTTTTTGCAAATGGCTGCGCATCTGTGATAACTTCGCCCCCAAACCCACGCCCAGGCCCACTCCGAACGCCTCGAAAAGGACCCAGAAAGCATTTACGATAATAAAAATGAAATTTAAAGCGTATTTGGCGATGTACGGTCACGGCCCGGGCTAAGCAGCTTTAATGCATCTGTTCCCTGTCAGGCGCCGCCCATAATTATGATCAAATATATATATGGACATTCTGGGGGAGTACGTGTTTGTGCGTTACAAAAAACTGACAGCTCTACGCCCTTTCACGCCCCATTTGAACTTTGACAGTTTTGACATTTCCCCATGATCGAACTTTGAATTTAACTTTTTTTTAGATTTTTTCTGCATGTCTGCTGAGCAGTTTTATTGATTGACTTTCCACTAATTTAAACTGCCATGTGTGATCAACCTAATTGACTTTCGAGTGGATGTTTAAGAATAACATATAAGCTGAACTAAGGGAAAAAATTGCAAACTGGAAACGCTGAAACCCTTTTTAAAGGCCACATTTTTTGCAGTTAATTTGTTTGTTGATCCACCTATAATTACATTTCCTGACTGCCCTCAAATAGTTCCGCCACCCACAAGTATTACACTTTATTTCACAGATTCCAGGCCCTGAGCTTCCGCTTTCCATTCAAAAAGGGCTGAGTGCTTTGCTGCAGAGAAAAAACCACCAACCGCTAAATTATTTAATTCAATTAAACGGCACTGCAGCGGTGGCAGGAACAGAGAGCTTAACAGAAACAATTAAATAATTTAAACTAAAACCGTTTAAGTCAATAAATCAATTCGCAGTAACGCAGGGTGGAAAAACAACAGCAGAAGCCCGGGCAACCAGCAAGCGAAGCACTTTTATCAGCGTGAAAATTGTAAAAATATGCAAAATAGTTGCAGCTGCAAAAAGTGCATCATCGCGTACTTAGGGGTAAAAGTTTGGGGGAGAAATGGGCGAAAGGGCGCTAACTTGACTGGCAATTTGTTTTGCATTACATATCAGAGCAGCGGGATACCCGGCGGATGAGTAATGGCTGGAAAATTAGCAACCCGAACTAGGAATTTAATTGGTCAGCTCCATTGAGCTCTAACTAATTGGGATGGCTCAAGGGTCAAGCTGTAAAGGGAAAATCGAACTGATACCCTGCCGCCCACGTTCGGTGTCAAAGGTCGGAGTCAGCCCAGCTTACCAGCCAGCAGCTGTTGGGACATCCTGTGTGGGACTCGACATAACAATAACCATTTTCGGCTCTGCACAGACACACACTGTCACAGGGTCGGGGCTTTGTGTGCTTATGCTGCATGCCAGCGCATAGATAATGTATACGCAGTGTGGTACGAGGGCAACGGCACAGGGGCCAGCAGCAGCAGCAGTCGTACTCAGCACGACGACTGGCATGTCAATCAACAACTGTGCAACTTGTTCGGTCTGTTGTTCCTGCCCTGCCTGAACTTTTGAGCTGGCTAGGTGGGAAATGGGAAATGGGAAGTGCTGTTTGCTGCCCAAAAAAAGCAGCAAGAAGCGTTATCCTTAAAGTTGTACTCTCCCTTCGGTATCCCCTGAATTATTTTGCTGCTTCATTTTCCCTGTGTGTCACGCATCTCTCTGGCAATTGGCAGGCACACAAAAATCAATTGATAACAGGTGACGTTGGCACAGGAAACGACTCCTTCCATCGCCTCCCCCTTCAACGGCGATATGAAGGCCCAGCCTGAGCGAAGCATAAAAATCGTTATGAAAACGCATAAAAATTTAAAAATTCTCCCGGTCCTCGAACCAGACCTGCCCATGTCTGCCCGTGTCGGCCCGCGTCTGCCCCGTGTATGTTTCGCATGAAAATGCCCCGGGCGGCGTCACTTGTGTGTTGATATTAAGCTAAAAGGGCCATTAGCTATAAAAATACTTAAGATGGAAATATGCGCAATGCCGCGGGGGCATTCGAGTGGCAGAAAGAGAATAACACGGAAAGCAAAAGTCGCGCCCGAAGAAGGCAGGACGGGAAGTCGCCAAACGACTCGGCAAACTGTCACCGAAGTTGTCAACGGCAGCCACTGACTGAGGCAGGTGGAAACAGGTAGAGACTATAGTGAAACGTGCATATATCTTACCCCCGCCTCTATCTCTGGCACTGGCAGTTACGTCTTGCCAAAGGTACGTATACGTAGCATTGCGCCGAGGAGGGCGTATAAGCCATATTTGCGACTAGCTTGTTAATGGCTGGATGCTACAAGGCCAGTCAAAATCAGATCTAAATTATAACCGCTTTAATTCCCTGTCAAAAGCACTCTTATCCCTTTGCAGTACTGAAGGCTAGTGTCTGTGGTCAGGTCCGATATGTACTCGCCTCTGCACGGCCGAGCAAGCTCTTATGCATGACTGGCAAGGGATGAACTTAAGTACTAAATACATTTATGCAAATTTGGCCCCGGTTCAAAATCGCTAAATTGCCTCCAATTGCTCGCATTTAACGGCATTCAATTTTGGCCCGAATCTTCCCGCCATTTCCCCGGAATGGTCTGCCTTGGCAGCTCCCGCGGGTTTCGCGGCTGCGTTTTTCAATTAAACTTTTCGCATAGCATTTAATAACTCCGCATAGTTTTCAAGCCAGGCGTCGTTTCAACAGCGTAGGAGTTGGCCCAGGTCCTTTGCCGCAGGACGACATGTTTGCCTTTTCCCAGTCCAGTTTGGTCTGCCTAGGCCAAGGAAGCTTTTCCCGAGCACAGCATCCGAGCAGCGGGGGATTTTTCCGAGGTGAGCATGCGCCTTGAAAAAAAGAAGGACTTGCGAAGAGAGAGCGTGGCCCACAGCCGGAGGAGTTGGACCGGTTCCAACACTTACTTCCTACTTAAACTAAAAATAAATGTCACTTCTATATTTTTAAAGTAAAAAGTGTTAAAATAAATAAAATAAATTTAATGGGAAAGTTTTGTATGAATTCTTCCTGTATTATAGTGTTAATAACTTGTGAGAAATTCTGTTATTTTATGATATTTTTAAGGGAATGCTTTCTCAAAATAAAGTACCTCTTTACATTAATATAATCAAGTTAAATAAATTTAAATTATTACTGGAAACAAGAAAAATAAGCCTCACCATATATTTACCTTAGAGAGCGTCTGCCTCGCATGAAATATTAATTTTTAATTAGCTCATAATGATCCTTAGGCAATCACTTGATTGGCCATTAGCCCACCTCAATCTGGCCAAGAGGAAAACTTATTGAAGGTGCCACAGGTAAGGCCATTAATTTGGCATTTCCTGCACATAAAATGCCAGTCAGATAAGTCGTGATGCACTCTCTTCAGAACTACAGGACTCCAGGACTCACATAAGGACCACAAATACTCTGTGATGTGAGCAATTAACAGGGACTAATAAGGGTAAAGCCCAGTAACCTGTGGCACAAATGATTCACTAATTGCCATTACCAGGACCACAGCAACGGAGTCTGGATGCAGTCAGTGTCGTCCAGTTCCCTGTTTTGTTCAGTTGAGTCATTAAACGAGTAAACAAACTTAATACCTGGCTGGTATTAAGCTCGAAAACAGGAGGAATAACCGGAATAAGAGCAGTCACGGTGGCAAAGACGAGCAAATAACCAACAAGCGGCGCCATAATGATAACAACCTGGAGTGGTCCACAGCTGCAGGTGGTACACTCGCACACACAGTCGCACTTTACACTTGGATAAATAATAGCTCAACACAAAGTTAGTGAATGATGACATAAAAAGAACATCTGTGGACTTTTATACATTCCTAGAAATAAAAACTATGTTTTTATTAGCTATTACAGATATGTTTTTGCGACTGTAAAATTCCGTGGATGTTTAAATTTTAAATGGAGATAAAGTTTCAAGTTCTATAACTTCTGGAATCAATTTTAATTATTATTAGTTGTTGGTCTCTTGGTTACTGAAGTAATTTATTCAATTTAACCAACAACTACCCTAGTCTCAAATAAGCTATACATTTCCCAAATGTCATGGAAATATCCAACAGATACCAATGACTGAATGACGAACTTTATGAGACTTTTTCTTCGAGTGTGGATGTTTGTGCACGGTATAAGTAGTAGTTGGACATGACTTGGTGGAACTTATAAAACCATTAAAAATGACAGAAATTGCATTCGAGCTCGCATTTTAAGGGGCTAAAGCAGATTTACACGCACGGAGCTGCGAGGGGTTATCCGCCGGCATGTCCTGCTCAACAATGTCCTGTTTCCCCCCGTCCTGGCCTCAAGGTGCTCTCAGGCATGTGACTCGCTGCGTGCCGAAGTGTGCTCGTGTGCTCGTCTGCTGGCAGAGCCTTGTTATCCTGGGCATTAAATTGTTTGTACATGCAACAGACAACGCAACAGGACACAAAGGAACAGGAGGCGGGCTATAAGTCAGCCTATTTGCCTGATAACAATAACAAAAGCTCTAACAAGCCAAGCGAACGGTGGAGCAGGAGGAGCCCCTGCCAGCTGAGAGCTGGGTGGATGCCGAAGCCCCAGGACTAAGAGTAGTCCGCAGGCAAAGTCTTAAATTACCCTTTGTACATATATGATTATGGAGTTGTCAACTCTGTAAAACATACTTAAATATACATTTTCCATTAGACATAAATCAGAACGCCTTTCACCGCCAACATTTGCACTTACTTTATGTCCTTTAAAGTCTTTTTAAGTGATAAGAGTTTTTGTTTGTACAAAGTAAACATTGATGGCGTATTAACTCTAGACTGCTAATAATTGATATGTAATTTTAATTAAAATATAAGCTTCAACTTAACCACTAGCCTTACTGTGACATCCTCTTCAAAATAACTTCTCTGACATTTTCTGGGATTCAAACAAAGCCAAGTCTCTTTCAATTAGCGACGCTTTCCAACTAACACTTATAATCACCCCATTAGCCACGTTTTCGGCTTAGCCAGCTCTTTCAGTGTCTGCCACAGGAATTTGTATTGGCATGACAAATTATCTGCAGTCCTTTGATGAAGCCACTCTTCCCGGAGAACATTCCTCAAAAACGAGACAAGTTTGAGGCGAGTTGGCTTCGAAATCCTGAGGAGTCCTGGCGGGCAGGTGACTCTCCTCGCCCTCGCACTTTATGGAGGTGTGCTCTTAGTTGAGTTTCGCTGGAGCGTGAAATATTTTATTGCCGATATAAATCTTGTTTATGCTCGAAAGGAGCAAGAGGGAAACTTGGCCAGCGGCAAGGATGCCAGACACTCGGCTTCCCAATTCTTTTTCCCCTGCAATTCACCCTCCAGTTGATGTTTTTATCGGCACAAACCAAAACCAAAGCCAAAACCAAAAAATTCGATTTAACTTAATCGAATCTGAGGCCCCATAGAGTGTGATTCAATTCTTGGCTGGCCTAGACGCTTCTCCACAATATGTCGCCATTGTCAGACAAGTAGGTCGGCAAACCAGAGATGTACACGGTGAGGAAATGAGGGTACTTACAATCAAATACTTGATACTAAACATTTTAAAATAAATAACATTACAATATTATTTTGGGGGCTGGAAAGTGTAACTTCTTCTCAGCTTAAAATCAATTATAGTTATTTTTTAACTAACCTTATGTTCTATCAAAAATTAAATTAATACATTAATTTAATATTACTTTTCAGTGTAGAAAGAGCGACAGCGGAGGCGAAACTCAACTGGTAGGGAGCAACGAAAGCGATAACAATGCAAAATTGAAAAGTAAATGTGAAAATCGTGTTTTAAATGCTTTCAACGTCAGACCGATGCGACGGCAAAACACTTTCGACACTTTGGCATTTATCAAGTTTGGCTCCGGCTGACAAAACAATTTGAAATTTGTTGTTGCCTCGCCAGGACCGAACTAATTGAAATGTTTGCCTAGGTCACAGGACACAGTACTCAGGCTCACACATGAGCACCGGATACCTCGAGTGTCCTTAGAAAAGAAAGTTTTATTTGCCGTTAAGGAAGGCTGAGTGTGCTCATGGCTTATTGTGTGACTTATACTTCAAGTGCTAGAGACAAGTTGAGAATGGGTGTTTGAGTGTGAAAAGTTTAAGGTTGAAGGTGTTTCTGGTGTATTATTAGAAACTTCTTCAGAATTGGAAAATTAATTACAAAAGGGAAAAGGAAAAAATAAGCTGTTTATTACCCTCTCTGATCTTGACTCTCTGATTAATCCTTTGAGCTTTTAATAAGCATATGAAACTCTTCCCTCCACCTTTTCTATGAATTAATTTGCCTAATGCCCGAACTTAACTTGGCTAAAGACCCGGGACTAGCGGACTTTAGTTGCACTCATTAGTAGTCGCTCGACCGCAGGCCAGATGGAAATGAGTTCCCCCAACCATCTTTCAGGAAAATTTTCCAGCTTTTCCGCGTTGTCATTTCCCGCTCATGAGCGTGTTAAAACTGCGTGGAAATGCAAATGTCGCAGGCCATGGACCAGAGCAGTTTTCCTCGCCTTCTCCTCCGCTAATCCACTCCTGGCTGCAAATGGAAAAGCATATAAATTATGCAAGGTGTTTTTTCTGCTTGTGGGTGGGAGGGACACACCTGGACGAAGGGACAGCAGGGCAGGACGGCAGTCTCTGTCATTGTGTTCATCCTTCATTTGGCAAAAACTTGCTGCACTTTTGCAAGGATGCCAAGGGGCGGTGTCGGGGTGGACCGTGTTGATTCTGGCCATGTTGTTGTTTTCCTAATAGCTGCGAGCATTGACTTTTGTTTGTGTTTGTGGCCTGTCACCAAACAGGACGAAAGCAGGCTTTGGCAGGACTCAGATGGCGGCGGCAGGGGTGTCATGACAAAGAGTTGTCAGATTTGCATCACAAAGCAAGCATCCTGCGGCTGATTTCGGCAGCTAGACTTAAATAGTGGTTAAAGTGCTCCAATTCGCATGTAAATACCCGAATAACTATTCCAGAGATATTGCAGGTTTTGGCAAAAGCTTGACTTGCATTCGTATTCAAGCCTCATTGACTATATGCATTCCAATTAATGCAAATTCCAACATCAGATTCTCAAGCATCTGCAGTGCGCCTAAATATGTTCACTGAAAAAAAAATTTAATTTAATTGTAATTATTGTGAGGAATATTAATTATATTTAGAAATATGGCGACATATGCAGGATCTTTCTTATTTAGGGATTATGTTCCTTTTTTTAAGGATTCAAAAAAACATTTCATTACCTTTATTTTAAAGGCTTCTTTGGAAGATTTTTCAACTATGTGCTTGTGAGTTGGAATTCATGCTCATTATTTAAAATTATAAATACTTAAAAAACCTCGATATATTGCATTTTTCCAACACATTTTCACATTTTCCTTTGCTTTCAGTGCCGACAATTAGCGTGATTTTCAACGGCTGATGGAAGCTGGCCGAGCAGACGTGGAGAAAGACTCTTTGGTGGGGAATGCAAATCAAGCGATTTCCAGCATAGGACGGGGACGCACAAACAAATCGCCAACTGCCGCAGTGGCAGCCGCTGCCTGTCCGCATTTTGTATGCCGCAGACTTGCAACAATTCCAACGAATTCAATTTGTCTCCCGGGGTGGGCCACGGGGTAACCGGAGGTGTGATGAGGGGTGTGCCGGAAGCGGAACTGATGGCACTGCCTTTGACAACTCGCTCCGGCTGCTTCGACTGCAGCACGTAAAAAGCCCCCGGACGCCGCTCTATTGCCTTGCCTCATGACACGTGTGCAACATGCAGCTCCTGACAGACAACTTTGTTGCTGCACCAGCCCATTATTCCAGGGTATGCCAGGTATATTGAAAATTATCAAATTATATAAATAAATTCGTAATACTTTAAGTTTAGTTTAGATGGATTATTAACTGCAGACTTGATAATTTCTTTCACAATTGTTTTTTTCTTCCATTCTATGTGGTAAGAGATATCAAAAAATCTCTACCTATTCTCGTTCAATTTGCCAGATGTCAGTGTAGCTTACAGCGGCGGGAAAAAGAGCATATAAACTGGTAAAAAAGAGGACCTTCCAGGTAGCTGCAGAAAACTTTTCATGGCTAAAACTTTTACGCGCCCGATTTGACAAGTCAAGTCGGTTGTTGTTGCAGGAATCTTTGGTAGAAGTTGGTCTATCCACATTTCCCGCTACCGCTTTTCCCTCTCTCTACAGACTCAACACAATGCATGTGGTTACAAGGCCGACCCGAAACCCCAAATTTGGGGGTAACCTGCCCCACAAACGCCCTATTATCCGTATGTTCCTTTCCTTTGAACTGCAAACGTGTCGGCACAGAGGCGTAGTAAGACAGGATTGACTGTGTTAAAGTAACAAAAAGACAATATTTAAGTACTTAAAATGTATGTATATTTATATGTTATATTTTAAATATTAACAGGGATAAAACATTATTTTAGAAAAAACAGTAAGGGTTTGGTGTTGCTTATCGGACTCTCAAGATTAATACCGTGTTAATTATTAATATGTCTAAACACAAATGAATTCTGAAATAGGCATACACTAAGTAGGTTCCAGCTCAAATTTCACTCATCCTAAAGGTCTTAATATGTAAGAGTAATCCCAACTACGCTACTGGGCTTTCTATTCGGTGTTCCAACGGCAGACACATCCTTTTTCGGTTCCTATCTCGCTTTGCGTGCGTATGTGTAATGAGTGTGAAAAGTTCATTAAAGTTTCACGTGCGAAATTATATGAAATTTTAAGTGCACGACTTGGCTCCTCCTGGCATTCTGGCATCCTGGCGCCCTGGCATCCTGCCACATCCAGTGGGCTAGGAGGCGCGGACAGGTCGAGGAAGTGCAAATTATTCTCCCCAGACATTTTGCAGTTGTTTACGCTTAATTGCTGCCGCCGTTGCAGTCATTACTTCTTCCTGGAATGATTTATTATTTAATTGAAAAATAAGTGCTTCCCTTCTTGTGGGAGTATTTATGTTTGCTGAGTCGGGGAGTCCCTCACAATTAATGCAAATTTTGTTTTAATAATTCATTAGTGTTAATCAAGAATAAGTATCCAGCGCCCAATTGATTTTTGTAGGCATTTTCTGAATGTCCTGCATAAATATTTATGTAAATGTCATTCCAGTTGGTTGCCTTCAAAAATGTTTTTTCAAATCAAAAATTTCCACTAGTTTGTAGGAATTTACACCCCGCCAACCCAAACCCGTTCAAATGTCAAGCCCTCAATTTTGATTGATTTTTCCACACCAATGCTTTCAATTACGCGCGTCCCCCTATCTATCACTCCAAAATGAACACATCCTTGTATTCCCTCCGAATACAATAACAAGAGTCATGCTGTGACACCTCCAGTCATGCTCCCGTTCCCGAATCCTGACCCACGCCAACTTGTTGCATCCGAAATCAACTGTGATTCTCGCTTCGGTGGAGAAATCACTAATAAAAAAATGGTTAGCAGGATCTCTCTCGTCCTCTTCACCCGCTGCCTGGGCCCACAAAAGTGCCACTGACGCTTACAAATTGGATTTTCGACAGCGACAACAAGATCTGAAGGACACACAATTATCGGGTGCCGGCATAAAATCGCTTAAAAAGATATCCCAAATAAATAATGTCGCATGTAAATAACAACAAATCAATTTTTAAATAGACAAGATGAACCCGAACGAACACACGCAAGCAAATACAGGACCCAACTCCTGACAGGAATGAACCCTACTCATCAGTAGGCTTGATGTGTGTGTGTGTACAGTGGGATAAATAGGTAAAAGTGAGGACAAAAAATTATAAAAACTTGAATTTTGATATTGAAACTATGAGGGATCTAAATTATACAATCTACAGGTCTATAAAATATTTAAAACACCTAATTTTACACATTATTAGAGTAAAAAAATTATAATTAAATTTTAAGAGTCCCTTCCTTGATTAACAACCCTGACTTTAAGCAACGAATTTCCTAATATCTCTCAGCTTAATCTCTATTCCGAGTGCATTGACCCACTGTGCCATTGCCCAAGGCATCAAGGCCCAAGGCTCTTTTTCTCTGTCAGTTCCAGGCACTTTCACTTAGCCGCTGCCAATGGCTTTGATAGATTCAAGTTCGCAGTCGGCCGCCGCCAGGTAACCATTCATCTCCTTGCCGGGTGTCCCTCCTCTTCAGCCACCGGGGCAAAGGACACTGATTCCGAGGTTGTTAGCACGCTTTTGGGGGCGCCGCTGGGTCTGTTCATGCGGTTCATTGACACGGCCAACGGTGTGGGGGGCAGCATCAGATGGAGACGCTTTAATTTTGATTAATTGCGGTAAATGTTATGTTAATTTGTTGGCACTTTTTTGGATGACTGCCTGGGCCGACTGATTTTAGATAAGCGCGTAATGCGAGACTATTAGTGGGCGGGTTTCGGTAAACTAATTTCGCTCGCACATCGAGTTTGTGTTTGAGTTTTAGCCCCTGTCATTGTCTGCGTATGTGGCTGTGTATGTGGCTTTGTATGGCCTGACAAACACTAATTAATTGCAATACATGTATAATGAGCCCCCCTCTGAAGGGTTTTCCCTCTGACGCTGAGGCTCCTGCTGCTGATTGGAGCTAGCTAATTACCCAGAGACTGTCAATCAAGAAGCGACAGGCGGCTGAATCGGCACTTTAAGCATTTTAGAAGCTTAAATGATATGGGAGGTAAGATTTCCTATAAGGTAATTTTGTTTAGAAATATAAATAAATTAGAAAATACATTTATTGTATTATAGCAAGTCTTGAAAGAACCCTTTACATTGAAATAGCTGTCAGTGTCTCTCATATCGAAAAGATTAATATTAACCACATTTTTATGACAAATATTTCTAAATTCTTAAGATTTTATATTCAGCTGGAAAAATGGAACCCTTGGCCGTTGGCTTGGCTGCCGTGTTCCAGCTCTTGGGCTTATCCGTGTTTTTCGACCAACCCCAGGACTTTTGCTCGCCGGCTCCCACCTTGGCCAGCTGGATATTCCTGGTGGCCACGCTGTGCTTCCTGTGGGACACCGACATCTATCCGTGCCGCTTCAGGCACATGTCACGCGGCTGGCAGCTTCTGGTAGAGATCGTGGCCGCCGTCTTCCTGGTTGAGCTGAGCTCGATTATCGTTTGGTGCGGCCTGGAGCGGTGCCTGTACTCTCTGCTGGAAGAACTCTTCGAAGTCACTGGATCCGATCGATGTATTCCCTTTGCTCTGGCCTCTTGGCTGAAAAGACTGGTCATTGGTTCCTCGTGCTGCAAGCGGGCATGGCTCTTCTATTGGCTGTCCGGATTGATCACGAGCTCGGCAAGCTTGGCGGCGCTGTGGTACGTCCTGCAGGCCACCGATGGCATGTACTTCCTGCAGAGAATGGTCCGGAATTTATATAGGAATGTCCGCCTTACCTGGCGAATGATGCGCTGCTACTTTGGCATGAGCATGGCAGGCAGACGTCGGACCCTGCAGGTTTGCCAGCTGGCCGCCAATAAAAAGCGCTGTGCCAGGAGGTCCTCTCGCAGATGCTCTGCCCAAAGGGAGGACAATGACGATGATGACTGTGACTCCGACTGAATCCTTGCAAGTCCTGTGCGTTATGTCTTCTTCAAAGACTCGTTTATGCGGTCAGGGCTTTCCAATCTCTCTACAGCTATTTTTTTCTCTTTGGACAATCCAAGGCAATAAATTTTCATGGCGGCACAGACTGCGAGTGAAAATGTGTGTCGATTTCTGAGAGCTCTAGTTTAAGGAGGAAGCGTAAGATTGGTGTTTTTATACACATAATTCAAAGGAAATTTATAAAAGTAAGCTCTTAAATTCTACATCATAATAAATAATGAATACATTAGGCCCAACAAGTTATTACGGATGTAAAGCGCTTATTTCGCTGGTGAAGAGTTCTCATCTGAGACCGAGAAGTTGTCCCGATTACTCAACGCAAGGAACGTTACTCATACGCCCCATCAGCCACGCCCGGGGCCCATAACAAACACTCGCACAACTCAAATACACACCGAACGAACGGCAGCTGGAAATGAATAAAAATGGGCGTGTCAGACGGGTTGCAGACAATCAGAGAACACATTTGGAGATTGCCATGCATTTCTAGGCAGCAATCGCCGCCATATGCTAACTTTGATTACTTCTTCTGGCTTTTATCGCAGACATCGCCTTCGCCGGCGCCTCCTCTCGGCCCTGCAGGATGCCCCAGCCATTTCCCCGAAATGTCGAAACGGCACAAGGGGGAAGCAAGTGAAAAAATGTATTTCATTTTCCTGGGCCTGGCACTTCGGTGCTGAGCGCCAAGACGGAACCGGATATGCGACATTTTATCAAGTCGGGCATAAATCAACAGCTTATGCTGGATTCTGGAGGAGCCTGGTCGCCCTGGCTGGTTTCATTTCCTCGCTTCAACTCGAGCTGCGCTCGCCTTTGTTGTTCTCCAGCACGTTTCAAACTGGCAAATAATTTATTTTGCATAAATTTGCCAGCACTTAACGATGTGGATCTGCGGCGCTACACCTATGAGCGAGCAGCATCCCAATCCCAATCCCAATCCCAGTCCCAGTCTCGATCCCGATCCCTATCCCGAGAAATATGCTCCGTGTGCGGGTCACACTGAATTATGCCATCTAATTTGTCTGCAGGCAGGTGGTGCTCATTAATCTTGCGCCCGCTTATGAGTGCCATCTCCCTCGATTTTTCTTGCCGCGCTGCTTTAGCATACTCCTGGGAGCGGTGCTGCAGATAAGCCCGCCTCCGCCTTTACTATATATGTAGTATACCTTACCTATATACCTTTACAGTTGACTCCACCCCGGACTCTGCTGCGAGCGCTCACGTAGCGGGCTTTGTGATTTGCCCTGCTCGCTTCACTGCCAGCTGGGGATTTTGGATGATACCCTATCTCCGGCCAGCGATTAAGCTGGCTTGCATGGTTAATAATTATTATAATCTAAAAAATATATTTTTTAATTATTTAATTAAATTTCTCAAAGAAGAATTGTAAATCAAAACGCTGAGAACAGAGGAAAATTAAACTTAAACGAGCTCAAATCCTCTTAAAAATGTATTTAAAATTGGTATTAATTTTCGTTAGGTATGCAAAAGAGACATATTTTAATTTCTTAATAAAAATGTATATATTAAATTAAACGAAAACTACAAAATTGAAAACAATGCTTTCTTTTCTTCATAACAATGAATTTTGCTTAATTTTTAGAATCAAAATGAATGAAAAGCTTAATAAACAAATCTCTCAGATAATGTCATGGCATTTATTTATCTTAAATAACAATAAAATATTACTTATTAAATAAACAATTTACATAAGTAGGGAAGAATATAGAATTTTTAAAGTAAAGTTGTTTATCTGAAATATTGTAAAGGAGGAAAGGGTCTTTAATATAAAAGAGATATCAACATTTGGACATCTTGTTAGTGCTGAATAAAAAGAGATATAGTTTGTCTTCCAACGCTACAAGTTGAAAAAATATAAATATAATAACGACAGTCCCAATGGGTTAATAATTTACTTTTTATATTTAACATAAAACAAAAAAATATTTGTAAAAGCCAGACTCTTACCCAAACTTTGTACCAGCACTTAACACCCTGTAAAAATGGGCTGACCTTGCAGATATGTGTGTTTTTTGAGAGCATTCGGCCTTCGAACTTACCCCGAAATGAAAGCCATCTTGGCCCGCATAGTTCCGCACCTGACTCTCGCCTAATGCTTAATGGATTTGCGCTTTGATGTGCCAACTGCGTGTACGTGTATCAAAATCGTCCTGCGCTGCCGGCGTATGGGTGGGCCTGCCTGGTTGTAAGTGGTTAAGTGTCTATATTAGACGCCATCACTTGCAGTTTCCCATTTCCAACCGCACGAGGGAATTTTTTTGGCCGTGTGGTTACGTTTCTTTTCAATCATTTTTTTTGTTTTTTTTTTTGGCCAGTTTACTGCAGAGGTGGCAGGCATAAATTTCCCTCTAAATGGCCTTATGAGGGCGGCCTCGGAGCTGATCCTCTGTTTATGGCCTGGCCAAATGAAATGTGAGTGGGAAGGGTGTGGGAGTCGGCTTTGCAATCGCACTCGGAGCGGAGCGGGGCAGGGCGGGGCGGAGCATCGTGTTTGCCCCTTAAATTAAAAATCCTGTCCGTGGCTTCTGTGTGCGGGCCCGAAATTGAATTTCCTTTTTGTCCCGGTTTGATTAGCATAAAATGCGGTACGTGTCTTGGTTTGGCTGGAAAACGTGTGCAAGGATGATGATGACGATGATGGGCGCGACGCGCATGTGGAGAAATCATTGAAATATTGAATGCTTTTTGAAAGAATTTTTATTTTTATTTCTGTTAAAATTGGAATTTTTCGCACACCACATTTTTGTTTTCTGTTTATATTTACTTTTACTCAAGGGATTTTATCATTGGTTTTCTTGCCTGTGCCAGTTTCATTTTCAACATTTAAAAATTCGCTTTGCTTGTAAACGGTTTTTTATGCTTCTAGACATTTTCTAGAAATATTTTCCACTGCACTCGACATTTAGAAAATCAAATTGTGTTTGTTTCTGAGATTACCTATGTACACACAGAATATTATAGTCCAAAAATTGTGTTGTATTATTCTGATGTTCAGCCGGGTTCCTGTTGCCTGTCTGTGGTGGGTGATTTCATTCAAGGAGATTTCGTTTCTCTGTTCTCTTGGTTTCAATGGATTCTTGTTTGGATTTTCCGGCCTAAACTTAGTTATTTGCTAGGCAAAAGTTTAATATTAGTTTAGTATCTCACTGGTGTTTTTTAAACTAACTTTAAATCTATTGAAACAATATTTCATTGAGCAACGACCTGGTGCTGCGTCTCTTGCATATCAAAAGGGTTCATATCCGTTATCGTAGAATTAATCAAATGTAACCTTTTGCTTACAATTTAAGTTCAAGAATTAACAACATACTTTTTATAATCGTCTCAGAGCGTTCCTAATTTTAAAATTCTTTTCTCTTTTGTTCTGGTTTTGTAATATATGAAAACATGTGAGTTTTATCTAATTTGAACAGTATTTAAAGCAACTTTTCCGATATACAATTTAAAGTAAGGACTCTATGTTTAAACTAGAAAACCAGTACAGTCGGCGAGCCGAATCTTCTTTTGGCAATGATTAAAAAATTTATTTCGAGTTTAGCTAGGTAATCAAGAGTACATTTAGAACGATTCACATTCAGACCAACGGATTTGATTATACTGACTAGTTCGAATCACTTCCCTCACTGCATTGTCAGGGCATGATATCTATGTATATTAAGATCTGAGAGTCAACTAATTCAATTTCACATTTTCTTAAAACACGATCTCTTCTTTAGCTAGTTGTCGACTTTTGGAACTTACACTTACACATATGAATTCGGATCAAAGTTTGGTTCGCCTTCTCGCTTTACATTTTTTACCACATCAAAAACTATAAATATTGGACCAAAAATTACCATTGAACCTTATTTAAAGTCAAATATGTTTTCTACTTCTTCTCAACTTCATGTTCAGCTTAACTTTTTGTTCTTTATTTTAACAGTCACCCTCGACTATTTACAGTTCCTGTCGCTGTGCTCAACCCTCGCCATCTCTTATAAATAAATCAATTAACATTTATGGGAATAAACGTCGAGGAGTGAAAACTTAACGGCGACCCCAAAAGACAATATACAAGGTCAACCACACAAACCGCCATCCGGAAGGGAAATGGGTGCTGGGCCGCAGACAGGACACCAAGGACACGAGTGGCGACGCCATTTTAGTTTTCGGCTGTCGCCGCCCTTTGTGTGCGACTTGTCGACATAGTTTTTGTCCGCCAGTTCATTGAAATGGTGGCAGTCAATGTGTCAGATAAACATGGCCCGGTGACACTTTTGGCCATGATTCTGGCGAGTCTGGGAAACGCGGGGGGCGTGCGAGAGTCAAGTGTGCGACTTTATAGGTGGCCATGCCAGTTTCGTCCTCAGATTTGCACAATAAACACCTTGATGTGTCCGGGAAGTGGAAGAGGCTCCTCCTCTCGAAGGATCCTGCTGCTTGGCTGCACACAAGTGGTCGCATTTATATGGACGATATGTTTGCTTTGTATGCGGGCAGCTCCTCTCAACCTCCGTTCGGTATCTGTCCCTGCTCTGTCCCATTTGTTCGCCGGACTCCACCCGGACGTGCTTGGCTGCATAAGGACCCACACCCACATCCAGAGTGTCCTTCCCACATGCACGCTGCCAATGACAGTTGTCAACATGACAGTTATAAGGACACTGATACAAATGTTACGGATGTTTGTCTTGTCCAGAGCAAGCAATGTTGTTTGCCGCAGAGAGCAAAGATTGATTAAAACTGCTGATAAATGGGTCCAGCATGTGGAAGCTGCAGCCTTAAAATTAATGGAAAGGAGCTAAACATGGAAAGGCAGTGATCTGGTGTTTAATGTAATTTTATCAGCACTAAACTTAGCTTTGCAAACTAATCAATAAGCCCTTATAGCCTGGCAGTTGAATAAACCTCACTCCTTTGAATAGCATTTACAAGTTAGGGAACCATAAGCCGAATGTTACACTTCCAGGATTTATATCCTTGTTTAAGCATGTGAAATTTAGGCTAGGCTTAAAATGTATTTTCACAGTTCGCAGTTTCCGTAGACAACAATAGAAGTAATTGCATTCCAATTTTAAGTAGATTTAGCAAAGTATTTCCTAAAAAATTCAGCTTTCATATCAGCTGCAGACTCGACTGCCTTTAAATAATAAAAGAAATATTTTAATTAGTTTTGAGCTGTGCCAATCTGAAAGTGTTTTTAACGTGCAAATAATTTGAAATGTTATGATTTAGTTTTGACCAAAAGTTCCCTTACTAAGAACCTAGTTTAAAATATAAAACTGATGATTGACCTTGGCTAAACATTTCTTAAATATTCATTAATCGTTCCAGATTTCGGTGACTTACACTTCCTCTTACTTAGCTGCGACTTAGAGCTAGAGTAGCACATTTCACGAGACATTCACATTACACATACGCATTTATATTAATACCTAAGCCATGTCAAGTTCTCTCCCATTTCCAGCGAGTAATCAATGCCTGGGACCTATGTAGATCCCTCCCAGGCTATCCCCACTGTCGCCGCCCACGCAGCTTCCCTCGCCATCCTCGTCCTCCTCCTCGGCGTCGAGGAGTCCACTGTCCGTTCCGTTCTCCTGGCCACCGGGAACTCCATTGTTGGTGGGACCGCCGTCGTAGGTGTCGCTGTCCTCCACCAGGCAGCAGTCCCCACAGTCGTCCGTGGAAGAAGGGGACACCTCGTCGCTGAGATCATCGACCAGGGTGACCTTGGGCCCGCGCAGCTCCTCCGGGGCCACCGAGATCTTGATGTTGCAGTTCGTGGCGGCGTGGCAGGCGTGGGCGTGCGGAATGGGCTGCTGGATCGTGGCCACCTGGGCGGGCTGGCCGGCGTGGGAGGCACGGAAGCTGAGGTTCGGGGTGCGCTGACCCATGCTGGCCATGCCCGGCGGCATCTGGCTGTGGGTCATGCTCAGCGTGGGCGGCACATTGAGCACTTGGGCCTTGTGGGGCGGGGCCTGAGGCGGGTACATCCTCTGGTGCGTATCCGTGGCCAGGTTGTGGGCGGTCAGCTGCAGCGGATGCTGATCCTTACGCTCTGCGGGATGGAGAAACGACAAGAAAGGGCCACTGTAAACACTTTGACTTCGGCTGAGTATCTATGAAGGATGCTGCGCACCCGGAAGCGGAAGTGCACTCGAGGACCTGTCTGCGATTGGTTTATCGCCACCGCATTGTGCAGGCATCTGTAAAGGCCCGTGAAGTGAATGAACCAGCACTTCGCGTCCTCGGCACTTCCGCCTTCGGGTGTTTGGTCCAAGAGTTCACACATTTTATAGCGGAAAATAGGAGGTAGTAGAGGCCGCAGGTACCCTGGCTAAGACTATGTGTCTAGATGTCCTTAGATTTTAAAACTAAACGGTGATAGTTATAAACTTATTTAAATCTATAATCAGGAACCGATTTATTTGAAATTAAATGTTACTTTAAAACACTATATATATAGGTCTCAAAATTTTTGTAGAAGTAAGGAAGTGCTTGGTTTGATTTGAGAAATACTATGCTATGGCTAAGTTTAAGTTAACTCTGAATCTAAAGTTTGAGTAATTAGAGACTAAAAGAGAAATTAATGTTCAATTGTTGATGTGCAACCCTTCAATAAATGAAGATATTACGATGTTTTTCCCATAAAGAAATACCTAAATTTACCCTTTTGTTAAATATTTTAGGATATAATTGATTTATTATCTGGCTATGAGCTATAGTGCAACTTAATCGGAACAGATGCATATCTTCTTAATTTGTGACTCTATTTAGCATACTTTAAAAATACCAGTTGATGTTAAGTTAGGGAATTTTTCGTTTGACCTACAAATATTAAATATATATAAAACTTAAACTGACACAAAAACAGTCTCAAGCCTGACTCTGATTTGAAATACCCTTTGCCAGGGCGCGATAACTTTCCGGTGACACCCGGCCCTCGACCTGACACGAACCATTGTCCTGGCCGCACAATGGCTCTCAAACTATGTGTGTGTGGCTACAAGTGGGTTCAACTGGCGCTGCGGGTTCTCCTCTCCGCCCCTGCTGCCTGCCTCCTCCTTCTCCTTCTCCTCTGCCGCCTATCTGTCCGCAAAACTTTCCACTCGACGGGGCCTTGGACTCCGGAGGGAAGAGGCTGCGGCTCCCCTCTGTTTTGGGGAGAAGAGGAACCCCAAATCCACGACCCGAGTCACACTCACCCAGGAGCTTCGGCTGGAGCGGCAGCATAAAGTCGTGGCCAGTCGTCGCCGCCCGCGGCTGCAGGCTCTGCACCGCCGGCACGCTCAAGTAGTCCGCTGGAAAGTCAGAGGAGCGGGCCGGAAAAGCCGTGGGAAATGCGTTAGTGCCGTAGGAGCAAACAGTGAAGCGCGGCCAAAGTTTCCCCCAAAAAGGAACCGAAAAGAAAACAAACACGAAACTGAAGGGAAAAAGAAGGAGGGAAAGGAAAACCCAAGAGGGGCGGCGTTGTTGGTTACAAAAAAACTTTAAACATTGCTGCTACATGGCATTCTCAGGCAAAAAAGTTGGCGGCAAGACACAACAACAACAACAATAAAGAAAGAAACGTGAAAAGTTGCGAAATCATTTTTAATATTTCTATAGATAAATACACTCGCACAAAGTACACATACATATATATACATTTTTTATCATTTCTATCAAAAGGCAGTTGACGAGCGGACGTGAAAAACTTTTAACTTGGCATAATTGCAAGTGGGGGAAATCTATTTGGAAAAAGTTCAGGCTAACAAAGTTTAAATGGAGGCTTAGATAAAAAGTGGTTAAGGAAGTTCAAGTTAAACAATTTTTACAAGAGGTTTGCAGTGAATAAATAAAGGAAAATAAAGATACACTGAAGCTAAATAAAATCCAAATTCTAAGGCATTTCTACAACATTTACTAAGAGCTACAATTAGTTTACATTTTTACAGGAACACTTCAGTTTCTCTACCATAAACATAAGGTATTCAAACTCAAACAGCATGAACTTAACCAATTGAAAGTTCCCAATTGAAACTCCTCAAACAATCCATCAAAGAGATGTCAGCAAACTTTTAACTGGAGTTGACAGTCTGCGAGGGTGGGCTATCCCTCCCTTTCTTTCAAGAATTTACTTCACAGTTTTACAGTTTGTGTTGCAGCTAATGCAACAACTTTAAATATTAAAATTAATTTACACGGACCCCCAGGACTGCAAAGTAATTGCAGGATGGGCCGCAGGGGGCTCGGGCACCCGACTGACTTTAATTGAAATACCTGGCCGTCGGCCTGCCTTTGGCATGCACTTTTCACCCACTGAAGCCATAAATTTCTCACGCCTTTGCCCATTCGCGGTGTGTGTGTGTGCGGGTGAGTGTGCGTTTAATGGCCACTAGAAGACCAGCAGACCCCGGAGGTAACATCGTAGCTCCTGCAGCGACTTGGCCTGCTAATGATTTAGCTGCTATTTTTGTGCTCTGCACATTTGCATGCCTTTCTTTCGCCCCTCTGTACACTCCACACCTTTGACATAATGCAAAGCGGCTTACAGGGGCGGAGCTGGGGCCCGTGCCAAATGTCGGCGCCGCTCCTGCATTTCCGGCAAACAGAGAAATGTCATTTGCCCCGGCTCAGAACGTGCCAAAGTATGCAACGCTTTGCTTGTCGCCTTTTTTTAGCCAGCAAATGGGGCAAGTTGTGTCTCCTAAGCGGCTTATAAAAAGTTGGCTACGTGCGAACGGTGCCAGCAGCGCAAACAGCGAAAACACTTAATAATTACATTCTTCTAAGCATTTTCTAAATATAAATAGTAAAATGGGACAGGACTTTTAAATAGAGCAAACAATATTTTTATGCATACACGAAGGAAAATTGAAATTACGAAAGTTACGTCTTAATGTCCGATTTTGTTTTAAATTTTTAAGAAACCGATTTACAAGAGCAATCATTTAATTTTTAAATTTATAAAATTCAAACTGCCTTAGATTTCCTTTTACAATTTAATATCCATCTCATTTAAATTTAAGGGCCCTGCTTTCCGGACTTTTTCCATGTTTAACTATCATTCACAACCTGCATCTCCTTTTCGGATTAACATTTATGGTTCCTTTTTCTTTCAACACTTTGCCCTCAAAGTCCCTGTCGGCACCTCCCTTAGAATCCGGCATCCGGGTAAGTTCAGCTAAGCAACTTTGGACTGGACTCCTTTCTTGTTTTTTTGCACTTTTCACAAACTCACAAGTGGCTCAAGAAATTAATCGCCTTGAGAGCCGCAAACTGCCTTCCGTTTCCCCAATTTGACCCCTCCGACCCTCATTTGGCTCGGACAAAGGCGAAAAAACAAAAAAGCCGGGGCTTGAGCTTGCACACTTGAGCTTTTGTGGCTTTAATTAAAATGCACATCATGCAGAAATTCTCCTGACCAGGTCCCCCACATTATATACCCCATTTTTCGACAGGTTTTCCTTCCTCATATTTTCACACTTTTGATTTAATTTTTTCGTTTCGTTTTGGTCTGCGAGCAGGGCGATTTTCCAGGCGAGCAAATGGAAAAAGTTTTTCAATTTGTTTGACGATAAATGAACTTTACTCTATATGTGTTTGCGAGTTCAAGTGTGTGTCGGATCGGAGGAGCATATAGAGATGTTTGTGCGTCTGTGTTGGGGCATTTTGAAATATGACATAAAAAGGATTTTCGGCTAGCATAATAAAATTGTAATTAAAGTTAAATGCCCGAAATAAAAAGGAGTTGGCAAAAAGCTTTTAATATGCAAATAAACATAAAAAGTTTTCCCCATATTTTGTTTTACTTATTTTCGCTTTGTATTTGTTGCAAGCTGCCCTTTATTGACTGACTGTCGGAGTGACAAAGTTATGGCATTCGGGTAGGATTTATAGCATGCGATAAATTTTAACAAGCCCATTGGGGCAATGACACCGTGCCAAGTGTGTGGGGAGGTGCCTGCCCGCCCAAAGGACTAATTGCTGCAAGCCCGTAAAAGGATCTTACCAAGGCATTAGGCGGAAAAGTACACTGAGAGGAAAACATCAAGGAATATAGTAAATTGAGAAGTTTAATTGTCAATAAAGGTTTAGGGTTCTAGGTTATTTATTGAATAATCATAGATTATGTTAGTATCTTTAAAAAAAACCTACAAAACTTGTAAACTTAAAATTTAAATGTAATACAAATCATTAAGGACATATTTACATATATAATATATAAAAAAAAGTCTTGCATTTATACTCGTTTCAAAGCCGAAGTTTCTATACTCTTTCAGTTTGCAATTCAAGTATGATCTGTGTTGTTATTTAAATTAACAAATCGGCAATTTGAATTTTGAATTTAAAAAAATTATATAAATTTGGAATTTTTGACACGGATTAACCGTGTCGTGTTGATTTTTTTGCAGAGAACATGTCTAGATCGACTGATATATAAAGTTATAGTATCCAGCAAGCTTATAATAATTGGAAAAACATATTTTTTGGCATTAACAAATTTTTAAAATTAAAAAATATATATTTTATTACTTAGCTTCCAATAAATATTTCCCGTAACATTTTAAGTTAATAAAATTAAATTATGTATATAAAATAGAGGCTTGTAAAATGCCCAATATAATTTACTTAATAAATAAAATCATAAACACTACGTTTTTTTTCTCAGTGCACTTTCACAGACATAAAACGGAAATATTCCTATTTCCGCAAATTGCAAAAAAAAACAAACATTTCTACACGTGCGGCATGCCAAGAGAAGTAGACATCAGATGTGGAGGGACAAGTCAAAGGGGGATTTGAGGGGGCAACAGAGACAGTGAGACGCTGGACGGGACGGCACTTACAACTGATGAACGCGGGACCGGCAGCGGGTGCGGCTGCCGCGGCTGTGGCAACAACAGCTGCCGAAGCCGCCGAGCCAGTCAGCGATGACGCGGCGGGTCCAAGGCCATGGGCGTGGGCATGCCCGCCATGACTGTGGGCATGGGCGTGGGCGTGGCCATGGCTGTGGACTGTGGGCGGGGGCTGGAGCACGGGCATAGGCACTTGGTAGGTCATTGTCGACAGCGGCGTCGGATCTGGATCGGGATCTGGATCTGGCAGCAAAGTCGTGGTCGTCATCGTCGTCGTCCTCGCTGGATGATGCAGGCCAATGACATTGACGCCGTTCACGTTCGCGGTGCCTGGATTCCATTCAGTTCGCAGTTCGGAAGGATGCATTTACAGTTACATACACATTTACAGCACACGCATACGGTCACATGTCGTTACAGCAACAACACACACACAAAGTTACAAGTTACGAATACGAAGGAGCAACATTAAAGAACAAAATGAATGAAACAACAATAGGCAGTCACATTAAATCGATGGGTAAGAAGGGGTTAAAAGGCGGACAGGGGTTAAGACTTGAAATTTGTATAAAAGCCCCACAAAACACAAAGATAAAGTATTACAAAATACACCAATCTTAAGAATATTCCAATAGGTTTATCAATTATATAAATAAAAAGGTTAAATTAAATTATTTTTAGGGTATTTATTGATTAAATAAAATAATAATATATTTAATAAACAATAATTGCCTGCAAGTCAGCCGAAGAAAATGGCCTAAAGCTGTCTGAGATTTCATTTTATCTTCTTTGCTTAGTAATTTAATTTTGAGATATTGTAAGCTTTAAGCCTGATTGTGACAAATCCCAAACTAATAAAAACCTAATTTTTATTTAATTATTTGTGAATTAAAATTGTAAACAGTAAACTATGCTCAATAAAATCTAAATAGTCTTTTCATGTCCGACTTTAGCTTTCAAAACTAGTCAAGAGCTAAACTACTGCAGGTTTACAGTCTACGCTTTCCCAAGACCATAAATAAACGGGATTATCCATAGTCAAATACCCATTAATGGACTCAGCAAGTTAACCAAGTGGGCGGAAGGCGACCCCGAGCCAAATCGAGAGCGTTAAGCAAAACCGACAACGATTATAAATCTCCGTGCTGCATTAAATTTATAACCTTTGCAGTAAACTCGAAATTGCTCTGCAATTGCACAACTGCTGCTGGGAGCGGAGGATAGTGGGAAATCTTGTCTTCGGTTGAGTGCATATATCCACTTAAGTCCTTCGGCCCCGGGGCCTGCAACGTCATCGTCAACCAGCCACATGCATGTGGTGAAGGTCCCTGCTCCTGCGCCTGCTCCTGCTCCTGCTCCCTGCCAAGGATCCTCCTTGGGTGCTTTTGAATAATCAGTAAAATGGAAATTTACCACTCGCAATCACTCGGGGGGGCCAGCAGGACCAGGACCCCGGGGAATACTAAATGCTAAATAACAGCTGACTGGGCCAGTGGAGGGTGCATAAATAATAAAATAATTAAACAAGGAATTGAATGAAATTAATTTGGCCCCGAGAGCGAGGCGGGGGAGGCAAGGCGAGTATCTGTGTCATGTATGCGAGTATCTGTGTAATGTATGCCGCATGTGTGTCAGTGTATTTGATTAGTCTGTGTGTGGCTCTGAGGCTGCTCTAAATATCTGCAGGCCAAAAAGCAACAAAAAAATAGAAAATTAAATTTGATAAAATTCCGACATCGAGAGAAGGAGACGGAGACTTTTTGAGAAGTAGATAAAGGTCGATATAAACGACCTTGCCAATACCCTGTACTCAGATTTTTATCTAAGTTAATTAAAGTTATTAAAGTAACACTTTTTTCATTTTTCAATTGTATTTTATCAATTAAGAAACAGATATTTTGAGAAAAAATTGCACAAAAGATCTTGAAGCTTTTTACTATAACTTTTAAATTTTTTAGCAATATTTTAAAATAATTTGTGCATTTAAACAAATTCAAAACACTCTGAGTACGGGGTATCATACCATCATGCCGCTTAACTCACCGATTTTCGCTCCACCGAATGCATCCTTAAACATGGGCGCCCCAGCAGCGGGATGACCCATGGCATGGCCACCGCCACCTCCTCCTCCGCCGGCTCCCGCTGCTCCGGCCGGATTACCACCCCCGGCCACTAATCCCGGCCCGGTGGGTGGCGTCTGTTTGAAAGCATTCGCCCGTCCGCGATGGGGGGCAGTGGGCTCCCGCTTGCGACGAGGCTGCTCTACAGGCAGGACGCGTCGTCGCTTCTTGGGCAGCTTGGAGCGAGCCTGGAAATGGGAAAAGCGGGTAAACATCGCAGAAACCAACTCCAAAGGCCGGCCGAAAAACCAACCTGAGTGTGGGAGTAGAACATGGAGAAGTTGCTGACGATGACGGGCACGGGCAGGGCGATGGTCAGCACGCCGGCCAGGGCACAGAGGGCGCCCACGAACATGCCTGGATAGGTCTTGGGCGCCACGTCGCCATAACCCACTGTGGTCATGGTCACAATGGCCCACCACAGGCCCAGGGGGATGCTCTTAAACTGGTTGTCCGGATTGTCCTGCAGAAGAAACGTTTATATCTATATTGGGTTTGATTTTTAGAGTAGGTGCTAATATGTTTTATATTCTATAAAATATCTAAATGTATTTTTATTCTCTCTTAATGTATTTTGTATTGTGGAACCTCACCTGCAACTTCTCTGCATAGTACGCCAGACTGGCGAAGAACACGATGCCAAGGACGAGGAAGAAGACCAGCAGGGTCAGCTCCTTGGCCGAGGCCTTGAACGTATGGATGAGGATCCTTAAGCCCGGCGAGTGCCGCGTGAGCTTGAAGAGCCGCATTATCCTCACAATGGAGAAGGCCTCCAGGAGACCCGTGTACTCGCCCATCCGCTGCATCACGTCCGTATAGAAACTCAGCGTGGCGGTGAAGTCGATGATGTTCACCGGCGACTTGATGAACTGCCACAGATTGGGGGAGACCTTGAAAAGTGGGAGAATAATATAAACTTAAGCCATATGATTTTTCTACTAGATAAAATGATTAAATATATAATAACCAATGGGAATTACATAAACATAGCTTTCAATACTCACAATCAGCCTGATGATAACCTCAATGAAAAACCAGACGTTGCACACCAGCTCCACGTAGAAGAAGGCCTCATGCGGCTGGCCGTAGGTCTCGTTCCAGCCATGCCGACGGCCTCCAATGAGGCTGCTCCCGTTGCCTTCAATGAGGTTCCGTCGAAGCCGTTGCCTCTGCCCGCCCTTAATGGTGGCAATGGGCGTGGTCTGGCCAGGCGGCGTGAAGTTGGCGCTGCTGTAGCTGGTGTAGTTCGTGACACGAAAGGTGGGGCCAATGCTGCCACTGGGCGGCGTGATGCTGTGCTGATGCTGATGGTACTGATGAGTCTGCGCCGGCGGCTCGCTCATGGGATCGTGTCCGTGGGGCGGAGCGCCCGCTTCGGCGCCATAGGTTCCATTGGACGTGATGGGCAGGTCCACGCGGAAGCCGGGGTGGGTCTTCAGGCAGAAGGATATCACAGAAACAAATATAAAGAAAACCGACATGCCGGCAACGATCTGTGAAGAAAGAGATATTCAAGGCATATAATATTTAATTTTTTTAAATTTTTCTGAGGCCACCTCACCTTGGCACCCGTGGAGCTGGACGGCTCATCGAACATGGCCCAGATCT
The DNA here is from genome assembly GCA_018904815.1 of Drosophila ogumai. Classification (NCBI taxonomy): domain Eukaryota; kingdom Metazoa; phylum Arthropoda; class Insecta; order Diptera; family Drosophilidae; genus Drosophila; species Drosophila ogumai. The sequence continues at coordinate 56,040 of JAEIIJ010002673.1, forward strand.
TGGGTTTCAGACGCTGCCAGCAGTTAAGCTCGCCGTTGCTCATCGCCTCCTCAAAGCCGAATAGTCGGGCTATTTCCTCCTCCGTGGGCTTTTCATTTTCAATATCTAGCTTATCTAATATGGCTAAGGTGTTCTGCAGGGAGATCAAGTGGTCCATATTAAATAAGTACCTTCTTAAATACTAAATTGATCTATAATCTTACTTGCGTATCGCGATGTATACTATAGGTTGACCAACAGCAGGGCTCTACCTGGTTGGAGTCGAGTCCCCAGAACTCCAGCTCCTCCTCGAAAAGCGGACCGCACACATCCGTGGGATAGTGCAGTTTGCCAGTTCTGTTAGATAATAATTAATCAAAGGGTTTAAAATAAATTCGAATTCAAATTCGGAGATGATGATTTCTAGTTTTCCTTCAGTGTTTAGGCATATGCAAGTACCATAAGCCTCTCTCAAGCTAAATTATTCAAAGTTAAGATGCCTTGAATATGATTAGACACATCAATTAAGTCATAAGCTACCCCACTGAGACTTGGACTTCATAGACTTGGCCAGGCTTAAACGTCGGACCGAATAATATAATGGTCGAGTACGGGCACGTCTCTACTTGTGGCTGCAAATTGCACAGTCAAAAGGCGGACCGTTTTCGGTGGGAACTCGTATCACTTGCATATGCATGGCAGGTAAATGTGTGGGTATTCTTCCACCTGGCAAAGAACCGGACATGGTCATCCCGTTCCACTGAATGACCCCCAGCCCCCCCTTTTCACAGACACTTGGCATATTCATAATGCTGCCCTGGCCATTGTCCTATTCTTGTGGCCATGTGCAACAACTTTTTATGCTTTCGTTTCTTTACCTGTAGCCGTTGGACAAAGGGAGTATAAGGATTGGATTTACAGGACAAATATTTACTTTTAAAATAATAAATAAATATTGATAAGAATTAGCAAGCCTAATCGATCTTATCAACTGATTTTAAGTCGGATAGTTTCCTTTCAAAACCCAGTTTTCATATTAATCTTGCAAGTACCGGGTATCACCTAGTTGGAACACCTCTTTCTTCTCTGCTTCCATGTGTGTTTCCATATGAGCAAATTGCAGTAAATGCCTGCAAGGGAGTTCCCAAAAAAGAAAGGAATGTGCTGGTGGTTTGGGGGGCCGAAACCCGTCCTTGTCCGCAGTTGTTGGCCAACTTGTAATGCCATATCAGCTGCCGGACAGTCGCCGAGTGCGGGGCAAGTCCTTGCCTGGTTTTATTTTGGGATGATATCTTCACTCTCCAACCCAACCCCACAGACACACACACATTACACATAGTTTTGTGTGTGCGCCACGTGTGCACAATTCTGAATGTCCTCTTTTTGCGCCACTGCCCAACATATTTCGCTCTCTTTTGCCGTCCGCGCTTTTGTGCTAGTTTAAAAAATCATTTCGCACCAAGAATGGCCGGAAAAAATATTATAAAATGAAATGAAAAAGAAATGCCGGGACGCGGCGCATCTCTGGCCCTGCCCCTCGTTTGCGGACTTGCAAATTGCGGCTTTCAGTCAACGATCCTGATCCAGCTCGATTACTGGCCATACCACCCGCAACGAGCTTTGACATTTTGACATTTTGTCCGCCAGAAAATTGCGCGACCATTTTCATGGAATGACTTTTTTTACGTTCCGATACCCCGTGGCTTAAGGCAAGTCAAGAAAAGTTAAGGAGTTAGTCAAAGCGAAACTGGTTCTCGTTCTTATGTCTAACTTTTTATAGAAGTTTATTTTCTATTTGCTTTTGATGACTTTTTTTTAGAGTTTTATATATTTCAGGATAAAAGCTGCCACGATTTAAGGTTGCAATTTTCTGTATATTCAGGTTTCAATTTTATGTAATTAAATAGATTCCATTTCGTTTCATTTTATGAAACCTTTACCTGAATAGGGTATCCCTTAGTCTACAAATTTTATTTCGTATTTCTCCCTCTGACTGTAATCTCTGGAAGTGCAGTGCAGTTATTGTCATGGCTTTTCGATATAATTCTCGCCGCACACTCACGTGGATCCTTAATTGGTTTCCTCTGTTAAATCCACAATTCACCCACTTTTTCATACGGCTTTTCCAGCATTTAAATATTTTCCATGGCCTCGAATTACATTTTGGTGAACTCTCTCCCTCTCTCTACCATTCACAGCCTCCACCTCAGAAAATCCTTGCCTTTTGTTCTTCCATCATCAAGTGTGCATAACAAATATTACGCATACGCAGCGTTCAACCGATGCAATCAATATTTATAGCTGACCTCAACAAGCACGCGAGCTGATCAGACTCTTTAATGCGCATAAATAATTATATCGATGGGTCAGGAGAATCCTCTTTAACAATGTGACCGCAATAAGCGAGGGTAATGGTTGCTTTTAATGAATAATAATTGGTAAATACTCAAGCTGTGAGAAGTGTAAATTAATTGCAAGGTGAATTTTACATTTTAATTTAAATAAAGTAAAGCATACTAAAGCAAAGCTCAAATTTAAAACGGAATCCTTGCAAAATCTGAACCCTAATTTATGTGCAAGTCAAATGCATTCTGCCGTATCCTAAATAATGTGATTATAAACATGTCTAAGAACAATGCTGATTTTAATTAAACCCACGGATGTGCTTTTGACACATCTCTGAGTAATCGATAAATAACAATCTCAACGCGCACAGTCCCTTGCCATTGTACTGCACTTTTGCTTCCACTTCCGCCATTTATCTATATGAAATCTTTACACACAAATTGTCCGAAGCATTTGGTGCGTGCATAATTTGATTATAGAAGCCCCATTCCCAGAGGAAAAAGAGGGAGCAGTGGCGCCCAAGGACCCTAGCTCCATCATCATAACCCCCACGGGGAACTCCTCTTCATTTCCAATCAACGCGGGATGTTGCAGTATTTTTTCCGATGCTGCCCTCCTTTGACACCGTTTTTCCTGGTTGCCGGTGTCTGGTTAATTAAGTTGGAAAACTGTTTGGCCAAAGCCCCCCGAGCTATACGAGGTATAGGGAGGCTATGGTATGGGATGAGGAAATGGAGTAATGGGGTAACGGACGCTCCTGCCCAATCAATGAAGATGAAGACCCATGCGATGCTGACAGCGTTGTTTCGCCCGACAACAGTTTCGTCTGCAGCTGCAGCTCCAGCTCCTCCGGGCGATGAGCAAAACAAACTTTCATTAATTTTAAACAACTTAAGTCATCACACCTCAGCTCACGGCAAAGATAAATGAGCTCGCTAATGACCCCGAAAAATACGGAATAAACTTTCGCAGCTTAAAAACTTGAGATTAATGGCCACCGAAAAGTTCGTTATGCTTACGGAGCGGCAATTAAATTATTAGTTTGTTTATTATTCAAGCAATCTATAACGCAAGACTGACTCTTGATATGTTTTTACAGTGCCATTAATCAGCTTAATTATTGTATCTACCCCTTTGGAAATGCTCAGAGCGGCAGGGATAAAATAAGAAATAAATAAGAACATTTTCCCAGGAAAATGTCTCGGCTGGCCCCGTCTTTTCACCTGGGCTAAATGATGTAATTACTATGCTTAAAGGAGAGCTTGCCTGCCCTCCCACCCAGCACTCGTTTTCAGTCATTGCACGTCTAAACAGCTTTCAGCAGCTTAATTAGCACGGCTTAGCGCCGGGACACGACACTCACCTGTAATAGTTGAGGATTTGGGTGAAGACACCCGGATGGCGATCGAAGAAGTATTCATTGAGTACCGGATCGTAGTTGGCCAGGGCCTCGGTCAGTCGGGAGAGACGTGTTGCGGGGATTTTCTTGAGCGTGGCCTTGTAGGTTTCATATCTGCAATGGGAAGCGAGCGAGGGATGAGCATAAATTTCCGGAAATTTGCATGTGAATTGCTATTACGCATTGCGCATACGCCATGTGTGCGGGATAATAACTTAACAAATTACTGGAGCCATAACTTGACCCTTCCGGCGGCGCGTTGCCATTATATCGAGCCGAGTCAGTTGGCTTTCGCTGAAAAAGTGAGCTATAAAAAAAGGTGGAGCCATGCAAGGGCAAAAAAAAATATACATGGTAGGAGGGTCCAGCAAGTGTAAGCAAAACCCAGGCATAAGCCATTAGCATATATTTCGCTTTATTTTTTCCCCAACACTCTGTTCTGCTCTCTCCCCTTTTTTTTGCACTCTCGAGCTATTCTTGTTGGCCAAAGAAACCATAAAGCATTAAGGTTTTTAGATTGTGCTGCTGGCCAATGCCAAAGTGGGTCACGTAGACTCTGGTCTAGAGTTTCCTTTTTTTGATTTGGCCTTTGACAGAGATCATTACCGCACAAAATTGATGGATTTTCCATTTATTCTACTCCGGCGATTGTTAATATTTGCATGGCAAACAAAAGTGAATTTAGCAGAGCATTTCCATGATTTGAATATGCTAATAGTTCGAGGAAAAATGTAGGGGAAAGTTCTTGGATTTTTACTTGAGATTTATGATTCACGATTTGACCGGGATTCTCTTTAAATTTTACAACAAATTTAATAAATTGAGAAAGTTTGCTATAATCAAAGTTAACTACACGAATAGCTCCCTTTGGAAGCGTAATTGTCAATTCCCCAAACAAGCAAATAATACAAAGTTAATCAGATTCCCACCTTCACTTCACCTGGGCTACCCACACGAGTATCACCACGCCACACACACAAAACCAAACTTAATTTACGTAATCATCCATAAAATTATACGAGCACGAGGTGCTGCAACGACTCCCACCAGCGGTAATTAAATTCAATTGAAAGTCATTTCCAACAAATTGTTGTAAATTTCATTTTCGCATTTATAACCCGCACATTCCCAGACTCCAGGACAGGACCCTGCAATCAGTGACAGTTAAGTGCATGTCCTGGCGAGCGGAGGGCAGCAGAGCGGCGCTGAGCTGTGCCGGAGCTGTCCATATGCAATTTATTTTTTACGCCAAACTGTTTGCTCCTGGTTATTAAATATTTCATGCCGCCGAGGACAGCAGCGGCAGTGAAAGCAACCGCAGTGGCAACAGCCGCCGAGTCATCAATAACAGGCTCCGTCCGCGGCATGACCATTAAAGTTTATTCGATGTTGGTAATTGGACCGGGAAAATCAGCGGGACTTGAACAAATGTTTACTCAGCCCCACGCCGCACCTCCCTCCATCGCCCTTCAATTGTATGCAATTTCTGGGCATTTTTGGCTTTGTATTGATTTAGTTTTCCGCCTGTGATTGGTTTTTCGCTGGGCCGCATTCCGGCCAACGATGCGTATGCGTGATTCGCCTGACAGCCGCGCCGAGCTCTCAATTTACGAGTGAAATAAATTTCCACAGATTTTGACAAATTGGGCTAAATCGTATTTAATGAATTATGTACAAATACATTTCGTCCTCTTTTCGTCCTCTTTTCACCCATCAATTTCGTGCTTGTGTTATGGCCGACAGCCGCGAAGTATGCTAAAAATAATTTATATTTCCAGTAAGTGGCGCGAGATGAAAAATGCTGAAGAGTCAGCCGAAACATTGATTGAGTGGAGGAGCAGCGCCAAAACAAACATTAAGTTAATAATCAATAAAAAAAAGAAAAATATTCCATGGGATTGTTACTCTTGAGCTCTGCTTATCATTTTACTTTTGCTTATAATTGATAAGAAAGGCGATTATATAAAATATATCTTAAATAGAATATGTGCTAAAAAGCCCAATAACCTAGCTAATGATTACAATAAACATAGGATACAAAGCTTCATATAAAATTTAAAAATGATTCTTTGTTTTCTGGACTAATCTTTACGTTTTGTTTATTAAGTACAACGTTTCCTATATTCTCTTATCACTCTAAAGATTCTGAAATGCTTTATTGATTGACTGACTTGCACCTTAATGCTGATAAGCTTCTCTGTTAAACACTTTATTTCAATACAATTTCCCCTTATCATGAAATTGAAAAGATTTTCTCTCCGCTAATAAATTGCAAGTCATCGATAGACCTCTTTTGCAAATAGCATAAAATTCTAGAATGTTTGCTCTTTCCAGCTAAATCGTATGATAATTTATACCATTTGCCGGTCTGCTACGATAATTCTACCCAAAGCTCACTTCAAAGCATCGCAATTTGATAAACAATATTATAATAATCTCTCTTTCGCATACAAAGTGGACTCTACAGATACAATTTATTCGAGATACTTTTAGTTTTTTATACTATTTGCAGTGGTTGTTTCTTATCTCTCTCTTTCGAACTTAAGAGATGGCACGGTATCAATGTATATATGTATATACCAGGGGTGCCCAAACGTTGCTTATGGCAGAGCAACGCACCAATACATATAAATGAAAAC
>JAEIIJ010002676.1:0-27052 GCA_018904815.1 Drosophila ogumai
AATATTCAAAGGGCTGTAGAAATGGTTGAAAGCATGTATTCAAAATTATCTAGACTTTTTTTAAGTGTACACTTCCCTATATATGTATGCATAAAAGTGAGTGAGAGTATGCGTGTATATCCCCGTGTATACATGCATTTATACAAACACGCAAATTATGCAAACGGCTACCGCAAATAACATAAATTTCACAAACTTGGCGGCCCGCAACGCAACGCACCTGGATTCGGCTGGCCGGGGGCGTGGCAAAAGAGGCGCTGGACAGAAGCACGGGCTGGGAACAGTGTTGACATCCTGGGCCAACAAAAAGGGGAAAAATCAAATCCAGAAAATAACAATCATTCGCTTAATATAGACAATTTGCACGTACGTTTTCTAAGCCTCTTTTGTTTATTTTATTTTCACATTTTAATATATAAATAAAGTTAAATTTCGCATGTGATACTTGTTTGTTTTAAAAATACATCATAAAATCATTATTTTACTTGGAATACTTGATACTCACCTACTAAGCAAATACATATTGATTTTTAAGCGCCATAATATGAGACTTTGTTTTCATAGTGACTTCCAAAAAAAACTTTTGATTGGTACTGATAGATGAAAAAGAAAAGTTGAGATTTTCATGTTCTAACTATTTTTCTATAGTAGCTTTAGGAAGTATTTCTAAGCCTAAATTTTCTTAAAATTCATCATATAAAATTATGGATAAATATTTAAATTTTATTGTCCCCTTGAAAGTATTGAAATTTCAGTAAAAAGCATTTGATTATGATTTCTATAAAGGTTTCTTACTTTTTTGTAATTTAAAATATTTACAGGGCTGAGAGTCTTCAATTTATTCGGACTTTCGCTTTATTGTTTTTATAGAGCATTTCTGTTTTTTTCTTTTATATAAAATATGGTGATTTATATAGGTTCTCTATTATCTCTAGCAAGAACGTATATATTCAAGTTGAGAGTGGCGCTGAATACAGATCTTATCGGTACGTACTCATCTAGTGGGGTTAATGACTTCAAAAGTAAATAATTATATATTATGAAAATATATAATCGCGGAGTTCAAGCTCATACAAAATGGGTAATATAAACTTAACAATACAAGAAACTGCAGGCTATATGAGCTAGAACTAAGCTGGTTTCCTTCTAATTGATTTAAATACAATCTAAGTGTTTTGTAATTAAAAATAACTGTTTTTTAAAGTTATGTTTTATTATTATTATTTTTTAAAAACATATATTATATTCCCATATTATTCTACCTTAAAAATTAGCCAAAAATATAGCCAAGTTCACAACACTTTCCATAGGTGTTGGATGATAGCGCCGCATAGAAATGTTAACACCATGGCATCTGCATCTGTGGGGTTGTGTATCTGTGCGCTGCATTCATCGGCGGCTACTGTGTGTGTGTGTGTGTATGGGGTGCTGGTGTGCAAATTCCAACCGACGACGAACAACTTTATATGCAGAAATTCAGAAAGGGAGAATGTGCAGCGCTTTTGATTTCGTTTAATGCGCGCATCTTCGGCATTCATAATAAAAGCAGATTACGAGCGTTGACAACACTGTCAATACAGGGATCCGAGGGGGGCGTGGCAGTAGCAAGAGAGCGGTAAATGTTAAGGGGGGCGGGGCAGAGGGTGCCCTGTCAACGGCAGCGGCCAATTGCCGTAAATTTGCCAGGGACATCAATGAAAAAATAAACCTTAAGCTGGGAATTTAAAGCCAGCGAATAAGGAATGCACTTTGATTCATTTTTGTTTAATATATTTAAATATTAAATACAGAATCTGGATTACAAAATGAACACAAAGGTTCTTTACCATTTATCTTTTAAAGAAAACGGCTTAACAATAGGATTTGTTTTTATAAATATAAAATATTTCGTTTTTTACATTCTGCAACGCCTAGGGTTCTTAAGCATTTGTTATGCTGACCCACTTTATTTTGGAGCCCAACTATAAATACATTTTTTATACGTATTGTTTTTTATTTCATTACCAGAGCCATGAAAAATTCACCATACCTCGAGGGTGTTTTTTTGCGCAGCAAAAGAATCAGCAAGGCTTAAGACTAAAGATCAACAAAACGCTTAAAGTTATGTCAAGTTCTTACTGAATCCCAGATACTCGTTCCCACACGAATACACACACGCATCCAGTCATAAGTTAGTGACATTAATGCGCTTAATTAAGGCAGCGTCTGAATCTGAATGTCAATAAGAACAGAAACATCAGCATTTTGCATGGTAGGTAAGGCTTCCACAAAAAATGGGAAGCTTTACAGGTCAGAATAAAGGTTTTTAAGTAAAGGTAAAAAATATTTAATTAAGGTAATATATATTTTTAATATTTTTAACATAATATTAAATATATAAAATGTTCTTTAATTTTTTAAATATGTGCTATTGATTCATTTTCGAAAAGAAAAAAATATTACAACATTTTGATCTATCGGTAAAGACATTTATATACATTATTCCACATTTATTGAATATTTGTAATTAAAAAAAATATAAATACATATAATTCTTTGCGACCGAAAATCAACAAGTTCTTGAAAATTATGGTTTAATTCTTGGCCTTTTTAATTTATCTTTAGCTTTTCATATACCAGATCCTTTAAATTTAATTTTAAGCTTTGTTTATAAATATAATATTGCTACGATTAATTTCTTATTTGGTAAAATTTATATTTATATAAATATAGTTGATGTATTTTTTTTATGATAGTCTTCTTTCCAGGGTATCAGTGATAATATACTTTTTGAAACCATTTCTATTGAGATCTTTTCCTTTCTTCGAGGTCCATGATTAAATCAAATCAATTGGACACACAGAGAAAAAACCCAGAGCGCCCAATTTGATGAAGATTTTTGCATTCGCATTCGAACAATGCAATAAAAATTGGGTCAAAGATCAAGTTGAGCTCCGAGAAAAGATAGATAGAAAGAGGGAGAGAGAGAGAGAGAGTAAAAGGAAAGGAGCGGAATGATGTCAAATAGAGTTGCGAAGCAGAAGAAGCAGCAACGCGTGGCATCTACATACACGAATTTAAAGGGGGCAGAGGTGGAGGTTTGTGGGGGTTGGGTTTTTTTGAAGACGGAAAAGGGGGGTAGAGGTCGCTTCGTCAAGCATGATGGATATGCACACACTCACACTGGCACGCACACTCACTCACACAAAGGCACCAGAGGAGAGCTGCAAAGACGGCACAAGAAAAAGATTAAGAAATATGCGCGTGAACACCCGTTTTTTCTTGACGCAGTTTTTACTGAATTTTACACTGGAAAAATTGGTCAAAGATCGAAAGAATGTTGTTAAAATATTAGGAAATTAAAATATAAAGTATTTTCTAAAAAATATATATTTTTTTTGTGATTTGACAATTGTTCTTTAGGTTTTTTAATAAAGAAATGCCCTACATTTTTGCAGCTTTTTTAAAAATGTTGAATAAAATATATAAAACTAAAATAAAATATTTTAAAGTTAATATTCAGACAACAAATATATTTTCCCCTGTGCATTATTGTTGCCGTTGCTGGGAGCCATGTGTATAAGTATGCATATGCAAACGGTGGGCGGCAGTGGGGTGGCATATGGATGGAAGCGGATAAGAGGGGGTCGCGGGAATGGATGAGGGGCAGACTGTCAGCGGCACAGCTGTGACTAAGCGGCGCATAACTACCAACTGGCAGCGACTACGGCGACAACTACAGCAACTGGATGTTCACGGAGGAGGATGAGGATGCCATGAATGCAGTTTGTTCCACTCTCGCGCTCCTGCCCCTTTCTCCTTCCGCCTTTTTCTTCTTCCCCCTCTTTCCTTTTGTAGTCGCTGCCGTTTTTTTGCGCTCATTTTTTTGGCATACTCGTAGGCGTTGATGATAGCAAACGATGCACCGCTGCACAGTGGAACGAAGCGTCAGTCTGCCGTCAAATTGATGGGTGATTGATGGCTAAGTTAAGTGCCTTTAACTAGGCAGCCGTAGCTATGATAAATGGTGGAAAAAATCCTGGAAGTTCTAATTAATTAAAGTTTTAAAGTTTTCATTTAGACAGGGCTGTCACCTAGGGGGGCATTATTAATGGGGAGACTAAATACAAAATATAACTGCTAATTAAAGGTATAAGAAAACAAAGTGGAAAGAATAATAATAGATACTTAAAAACAGGTACATTTTAGTACATGTTAATTTAAAACATAATATTTTCACTAAGATTAAATCCAGATTAGATTAGGTAAAGATTTTGTAAAAGAAATTGCACTTAAAAACAGGATTTTCGGGTATAAATCTATACACATTAAATTGTTTGTATGGTTAATGATTATTTTATTATTTAATTCAATTTTTTTTAAATATATATAATTGTTGGGTTCATATTTAAGCCCTTGTGCCACTGTGCACACTGTGACGCCTGCAGCGGAATTTGGCAAACTGGAAAACTGCATGAAAATATGCAAAAACGTCGAAATGATTGCGGCTGAGCCGCACTGAATTCCCTCTCCTTCGTTCCTTGAAACCCATATCCGTCTCATCTGCTCCCTTGCGTCACCTCTCCGCTTTTTTTTCCTCCTTTCCCCTTGAGCGCGCTTTTCCGCAATTCGCATTTTACCCGGTTTTCTCTGGCTGTGCACTGAAATAATATTATATGTTAAACTTTTCAAAGTTTTCAAATTGAGGAAATTTTTCTAAATAGAATTTGAATTCTAAAAATTCTGAAAATCTTTACTTAAAACTTGTTTAAATTATTTAATTTGGGAAATTTAATTTGTACTTTACCAATAATCTCCCACATTTTATTAGAATAATAATAAAAATAAATTAATTTGATAATTTTAAATTATTACTGTTTGTATGTAATTAATTTTATCTGTTTGTGGTATAAAATTAATATTTTAAATAAATAATATAATAATAATATAATAATAAAATAATTATATTTGTATTTATTTAATAAAAAATGCACAATACACAACGTTTTGTTCTGTGCTATTTTTTGTGTTTTAGGTCGCCAAAGCCTCGGTGCCCTGCATGCAACGAAAATGAAATTAAGTCAAGACGGTAGTCACATTAATCGACCGTGCCTCCTTTGTCCCCCTTTGCCCCCTTGATTTTCCACGGCTTTCCACGGGATTTATTTCGCTTTTCTCCGCCGCCATCGCCATTGCCGTCGCTGCTGCTGCTGATTTTCACTTCTTAACAACAATTAAGCGCGCACATAAGTCAAAACCGCAACAACAACAACGAAATGGAGCAACCGATGTGAAAATCACAGCAACCAAATAAATTGTTAAGAAAAGCGCGGGAGTGGAGGTGAATGAGGAGCAAAGTGCAGTTAGGGAAAAAAAACCATTTCCTGTAAAACAACTAGTGGCGGCGACAGGCATGCCTCCCGCCTCCCATAAAGCCCACTTTAAAGCAATCGCCTTTGAACCCTCACTTCTCTGTGGACTTACGACACTGAGAACAATTAGGGAGAAGCTAGATAATCTAAATAATGTCGCGGATATATAAAATATCTTTGTTTTCTAATTGTAACCGATTTGATTTCTTTTTTTGTTAATATCGAACACCAAAAATTAATTTGCAATAAAGATAATATATTCTTACATAAAGTTTGTCAATACCTGATTTTTAATATAACAAGATGAGTAACGCCATAGGTTTTTTCTTTGAACTGATTTATGACTTTTGGTAAGGATACATATATGTACATATTCCTAAATCAATGTAAATTTTTGTCTGCAGCAAATAAAATATTATTTAGTTTAAAATTTAATTATTAATATTTATCATTTTTTCGGGTGTAAGCCCGCACTCCACCCACACTTCCCGTCCCGCTTTTACCGTCGACATTTGCAATTGGAAGGCGCTCTCGTTGAGCATCGACCGCACAAATAATTGGAACTTAGTCTAGTTGATGGCGGTGCGAATGAGATGGGGGGAGTAATGGCGAAAGAGATGGCAAGATGGCAGGAAGAAGGAGAAGCGGCTACGAGGGCAAACTGCCAGACACAATGAGCCGCACTTGAAGTGCATTATCCGTTGTTCTCGACATCTTTGCGGTGAAAATACCGCTTCAGTGCTTTGCCCTTCATCCCCCCTGCGATCCTATTCAATGCGCCCCCTTTTCACTTACCTCCCCCCTGTCTCTGTTTCACTTTTTCTCCCAATTTCCACTCCACCGAATTGTGGGTCACCATTGAAACCCAAAATACGCACACTCAATCATCGTTTTTGTCTTTTTTAATGGTGATTCCTTAGCAGCTCCCCTGCATCCATCCATCTCTTTCCAAAGTTCTTTCTTTCTCTTTCTGCCTTGCTCGCCATCTGTCTCTGTTGAATCTTCTTGGCTTCGTTTTGTTTTTGGTTTTTTTTTTGGTGGTGGAGCTGTTGCTGCCGCATAATTATTGCCATTAGAGTGCGTCTCAATTGAGCTCCGCTTTGGTCTGCTCCATCTGCAGCCTCTTCTGCTGCCCCTTCTTCGGCATCCTCTTCTACAGAGTGCCCGAGGTTTCAATTGAAGCGACGCGTGTCATTGTGGTCTGGCCACATTGCAGCGGGTCAAACAAGGAATGGAGGGGGAATCGATGCACTTAGCCAAAGAAAGAATAGACTGTAATATAACAATAATGACTGTAATGTTGTTGTATACAACTGAAGATTAAATATAGTTTTGTTCTTTTTAATGATTAATAAAAACATTTCTTGAGTTAAAGTTGTATTATTTTTGCATTTTGGAAAATGCTGACTACGAATAAATATCACCAAAATTATAATACCCTAAGGGAGCATAAATATCATGAAGTCAGGCATTTTGCTTTGTAAAACTATTTAAAAATTGCAAACTTGTAAGGCTTTTAAGGTTATATCGTATAAAACATATTCCAAGCCACCTTCATGAGGTTTATATATTATTTTACAGTGCACTCTTAATGCGGAGGCGGTGTGTTTGGAGCAGGGTCATCGATGGAGTCACCGTCACAGAGCCGGAGTGCCAGTGGCAGCACTGCCGCCAGACCTTGTGCCATTCGCATTCCGAATGGAAGTGGCCTAGGCCAGTGAAAGTTCTTGACAATGTGCATCATTAATATTGTCTGGCTGCTTCGTGATGCTGCCTTTCCGACCCCCAAAGCCCCCACCCCTCGTACGTATTCTTGAGCTGCGCAGCTACTGCCCGTGGCATTGCCCAAAATGCAAGCTGAATTCGATATTTCGGGGCATTGTGTTGCGGCTTTTGTGCCCGCGCTCCGGGTCCCAGGTGGAAAATGGAAAACGCGGCAAAGGCAGGGGAATGAGTGAAATCTAGCCGCAGATGGGAAGCCCATTAGGTCAACGATGAGGCCGAGATGTGGAGTAGGCATAGGCCTTCATTTGGAGTCCAAGTGAAATTGAGTTTTCGCATTAGCATCTCTTATTCAAGGCGATGTTGCTCTTTAACTTTTTGGTTTTGTTTTGAAAAATTGCTAGAAAATTGCAGGAAAATGGGGAAAAACCTTTTTTAACAAGATAAACTTTGGAAAAGTAATAACTTTTTAATGAAACTTAACAAACTTAATACATAAATCTGCATTAAGGATACAGATTTAAGTCATGTTTTGTATACAAAATTACAGGCCCAATCAATGACATTAAATATTTACATTTGAACGCAACTTTAAATTAAAATTTAAACAAAATAAAATATTGATAGTTTGCCCATAAATTACATTAATTCTTTAAATATTTCATTTTGCTAACCACATAGAAATTATGCAACTTTGCGGTTTCTGCGGTTGACAAACTTTTTGAGGTGGGAAATCTAATAGCCAGTTTCCGGTTTTTTTTTTCTAAATTATTAAACCCTTTAGTTGCCATTGGAAAGGAGTTTTTAACATAATTAATTTGCCCCACATTATAATCGCGAGCGTTTCAGCTGGTTTGGGGCTAATTTGCCTGAAATTAATATGCCCATCACATTAATGACTGTCACCCTCAAACCCAATTGAATCGTCGTCCTTAACTCTTTCAGTCATCAATCAATTGTGGGGCGAGTGTCCTGCCCCGCGGCTCTTATCCATTATGAGTTATGCAAATAATTAGGGCATACTTAAGGGCCGAGACGGGACATCAACGAAATGAGTCTGGCCTTGGAAGCGAGCTAAACTAATCTGGGAAGATATAAATGAAATGGATTACCACAGGGCTAGACTTTGGAGAAATTCGACCCTCAACTGGAGGGGTCATTGAAGTACTAAAATTGTTCACGCCCCAGACATAGGAATTGATACCAGAGACAGCTACACAGAAAGAAAGGTTATAGTTATTTCAATGTAATAAATATTAAATATTAAAATGGGTACATTTTTAATTTGAATTTCTTTGAAACAAATATTTAAACAGAAATAATTATCAGAAAAAATATTTTTACAAACTTAGTTTAAAAGTATTTCTGTTTTTCCAACTTGAACAATATTTATAGTAATTAAAATATGTACTTCGTGTTAAGTTTTAATATTTTTTTAATTTTAATTTTTATTTTCAGAACTTTTCTATGTGTAAAAAACACTTCCACATGAATAGAAAAATAATTTTTTACGACTCAAACAGCAGGAGCAGCAACAGCAGCTCGGGGTCAAAAGTGCAGCAGCGGCGGCGTTTACGATTACCAAAACGTATTTATTATTCATATGAAAGCATGCAAACTACTCCACAAAGCACACACCATATATATATACACACACACACTTGCGGGCAGGGACATTAACAATAAATATAATGGCTCGTCGAACAAATATAAATTGACACGAAGATAACCTTTTGTGGCATCTCCGGCCCAGACACCGATGAAGTTGCTCAGGCTGCCAGCCAGTGTGTGCACTATGAGGTGTGGGGCCCTAAAGGGGCAGCAATATGGAGAAGTGGGCGGGGCCCATGACAAGGATGCCTCTGCCATCGACAAGCCAAAGAAGTGGCGTTATCAATATCAAGCGGTTCAGGCGCCTCGGTTGATCTCCCCGTCTGGAATGGAATTTAATTTCTCAATTCTGTTGACCCTTCTAGAGAGACTCACATTTCACTCAAAAAGAGGAATAATGAATTTAAAAATAAAATCATAAGTAGAACCTTAATAAATTTAATCTTGAATTAGAAAATAAATATGATTTCAGTGCTTTTTCCTAGAAAATAATTTAAATGCCAAAATTAACAATTTAAATATGAAAATAAAATATTAGATATTAATTTTTAATTTAAATTATCTTAATATAATTTTAAGTAGAGTATTATAAATTCTTAGTTCTTATTTCTTGCTTCTTCTTTTCATTTTAGCCTTCTTATATATTTGTTAAATTGAAATTCTGAGCGCCCGCATGACCCGAAAACTGTAGCATACTTTCCAGCGTCGCCCAAGCCAAGCCCAAGAACTTTTCAACCGAAATTTTTGGATTTTGTGGCAGGGGCCAGGTCAATCACCACTCAATAACCCCTGGCCCAATGAATGCCACACAACTCTTTTGCATTTGTATTGTTTGCTGCGTCCCCCCAAAAAAGAGTCAACAACTTTCGAGGGCTTTGAGTTGTCGCTTTTGAAATTTTCTCTTTGGTTCTTTTAGGCCATTTTACCCACTTCCACTTCCACTCCAACTCCCTGTCTACCATTTTCGATTTTGGGTTTTAGCATTTTGTAATTTTGTCTTTGACAGCTTTGTGATTTTGTGTGTGCCAGTGTGTGTCGGTGGCATGATTTTGAAATGCATTAAAATCACAAATGCTTTGTGCTTTGTCCACAGATACAGATACAGATACAATTGAAATACGAACGCACCCATACACACAGCACAGTTGAGCGAGCAATAGTGCAAACATTTTTTGGGAAACATTTGCCGTCATTAAAGCCGGCCTTTATGGATTAGATTACAAGCTTGTTAGCCCAAAGCAAAGGGCCCAGAAATGGAGAAAAGTTGTAAATGCACTTGGAACAATACATACACCAAGAATAAATTGCAAACAAAAATATTTTATCTATTTTAAACGGGCTATCTTAATAAATTGTATAGGAAAACCATACTTCTTACAAGAACATTTTTGTAGTTGTAGGAAATATACCTAAGTTTCTGTAATATTTATTTCATTTACTAAAAAATATTTGTTTTTTCCTGTCATGCAGCAAAATATTATTTCTGAATGCTAAAGTTTATTTATTTTCTTCCTGTTAATTACAAATATTTATAGCTTCCTGTGAGCTATTTTTTTTCCTGAGTGATATTTACAACCCAAAATCTATAGCTATAAATTGTGTGAGAAAAACGAAAAACTGTCAAGTTATTTGTCATTTAGTCAATGACATTTATTTCCATGTTTTATTTTACTTTTTCCTTGTTACACATTCGAGTTTCGGAACAATCCCCGCCGCTGCTCCTCCTCCTCCTCCTCCTGATCCCTCTCTGCTGGTTGTAATTGAAGCATGTAATGCACCAGACCCAACTGCACCCCGTCCCCGTTCTCGGTGGAATTGTCATACAAAAGCTTTTGGGAACATTTTGGGCAACTGCTGTTTTCGATATAATGACCTCAAGGCAACAAATCCACCCGACAAGCCAACAACTAAACAACAAATGGAGCTTTCCCCCGGTTGAGTGCACTTTGTGTACATGTAACTATGTGTGACCGATGTTGTTTGTTTGTTTGTTGGTGTTTGCCCAACTACATAATCATCTATTAGTATTTACATACACAGAACTACACTTGTTTGCATTTAAGCGCCAAGCGGATTATTCCCGTCACTTGAGGGACCTTCCACCCACTCAAGACCCGCTCACCTCCCAAAAGTCCTGAATCCGCTACAAGTGCACATAAGCTAAAATCTTTTCGGGTTTTTATGTAAGTATCTATCATTGTATATAGTATTTTTTTTATCCGATACTTTTAGGGGTATAGAAAGGGTGTATTGTTTTCGTAAAGATTCTGTATACTCTTTGTTTATGAGCAACAAAAATTTTTATATAATTTCTAGATTAAAGTTCTTGCTTTCCCATTGATATTTAATTATTATTTATATTTATAAAATATTTATTAATTATATTTTGATGTAATCTGTAATTCTTTTAGGGTATCTCTGAGTCGAGTGCATCTTTAAGTTCAATTCCTTCTTGTTTTTTATATTTCGAGTGCTGAGTGTGTGCAAGATTTATTGCTCCAGTGATTGGGTTAGCTGGAAAAGTGCTTTGGTTTTTCTCCACTAACACAATCTCGCTGTTTTTCTTTATTCCTATCTCTCTTAGTCTCTCCCCCCTCTGTTTCCCGAGTGGAAAATCTTTCATCGTAATCAATATGTGTATAAATTAGAGGAATTCGACAAATTGCTTGGCTTGACATCTCCTCGCAATCACAGGCCAGGACTTTGAAAAATTCAACGCACTCTCCATTGTTTTTATTTTTCACCTATTCTGTATTTATTTTGGCTTAGTTTGCTATTGGCCCCGGCCTTTGTAAATAGATAGAGTGTCACAAGGCAAACAGATTTAAATTCCAACAAATGAATTGCATTTGTAATCCCTGTGAAAAGTGCAGATTAAATTTTTGTTTTTCTGTTTGTTTTGTTGCCAGGATATTGAAATGAATTTTAGTGATTTAATTGTGTTTTTCGGTTGGGTTCTTTTTGGTTTTGTTAGTGAATTTATTTTGAAAAGGATATGAACTTTATTACATTTTTCTTGGCTTTAAGTTGAGGCTGACACTTAAATATGTTTGCTCGATTTTAATATTATAATTTCAATGATGTGCATAGGAACAACAAACAAAAGTCAAGTTTACACAACTGCACATATATTTGCCTCTGGACTTGCATCGGTGAGAGTGTGTGTTTAAGAGCTTAGAGCCTTTCATATTTGATGATGTTTTCAGATTAACGTCATGGCCAATCCTTGAACCGTTGTCCGGTAGCCCGAAGGCGTTTCTGTTCGGAAATACCTAAATCTCGGCCTGAAACATTGATAAGTAAGCTGGGCGGAAAATGAAAATTGGCCAAAGACATCGATGTTCTGGCCAAAGTCATAATTAATACAGGAGGCCGGGCAAACAAATAAAACACGCATATTATGCGCACATGCAGAGGCTACTAGGGATGGCTGGAATCTCGATATATCACTATCGTTATGTTGAGATACAAATTCAGTCGATAGAAAATACACTGTATCAGTTCGGAATATTTATAGATTCTCTTAGGAACTATTAAAGATGCTATTGATTTTAAATTGATATTTTCGATCAATTATATGCCACAATCGATTTTTAAAGATTTTTAAATTCCCCCCATTAATAAAGCTTAGCATTCTAGACACCTATTCTTTATAGTATCTGCAACACTTCCACCAATAACTATTTAGCAAATTCTTCTCCTCTGTTCTTAGGCTGCACTAAATGTGTGTTGATTATGCCAGAAACATTTGCATTTGCATTTGCCTTGGAGTGTTGCTGTCCTTCCGCCGTCTCCTTGCGCCTCAAATGCAAATATTTCCGATGCCCCGCTGCCATCCCTGTCGAAATTTAAACATGAATTTTAGTTATTTATTGCTGCTCTCGTTGTCTTGTTGTGCGGCAAATGCATTTTAATATTTCACATTGATTTGTTATGCAAAAATTTGATGGTTCTGTGCTACATACGTATGTATATCGATGCATGGGTATGCGGAGCCCATCAATCTGTCCATCACATCAGTCAAAGCGATTACATTGCGAGAGACAGAGACACCGAGGAGCATTCGCATCATTCCCTTGGCCTGTGCGAAATTATGCATACGCCGTGTTGGCTGGTCCACATAATTTAGCATTGATTATGATTATTATTATGATTATATTATTGAATTTAATTTGATTTCAGACTCTCTCTTCTCCCCACCGCCGGCAGCAGCAATTTCCGAGAGCTTAAGGAAAAGCTCTTCTCGCCGAGCATGTGAGGGGGCGGCAAGGGTGGATTTTTCTCATTCTCATTCACTTTGAGGGGGCGGTTGCCTTCGTGTGGAGCCCGAAATGTCTTCGATAATAGAAAATATAATCAAAGCGCCATAAAAATGACATTTAACATGCGGCAGGCGTCGCCGTCTCCATCTCTGTCTCGTCTCTCCCAACTGGGGAGGTTGCCTCCCCCTGTAACCAATGAGCCCGCCCCCTGCTTTTCAGTGTCTGTGCGGTTTTTATTTCATTCCACTTTGGTCGAGGGTTGGAACTCAATTTACTTGAAAACGCATCAAACAGCAAATTTTATGAATTTACAACGTTTCGACGTTTCGGTTTATACGCTGATAGTGGGTACTATAACTTGGGGAAGATATATGAAATCTGGGAAAAAATAAATATACTGAAGTTTATTTAAAAAAAAACAAGCTTAGAAAACGCTTTTGGGAATTAAAAACCTAATCTTAAAATATAATTTATTTTAAAATATATTTATTTTCTTAGGTAACTAACTGTAATAAGTTTATTTAAATTTGTTAGTATTTATTTAATATTCGTATACTGTTACGATGTGAATATATTTAACATACTATAAATATTAGTAAAAAGTTAAAAACCCTACCAAAAAGTATGCTAAACAATATTCAAACAGTTGAATTTAAATGGTAATTAAAATTAAATTCTTTAAATTAAACAATATCTATAGTTTTACTTTGGAATTAGCCTCTGTCTTAGTGCATTTAAAAACCTAAAGAGTATTTAAAGCATGTATAAGCTCTAAAAGAAATTCTTTAGAATCATTTTTTCGAAGTTTCATTTTTTTGTGCGTCGCTTGGGGTCACCGAGGGCGACAATTGTCTCAGTGTGTGCGTGTGTGTGCATAGCTGGGTGTGCGTGTGTGGCATGTGTAAGTGTAATAGAAAGCAAAGTTGATGGGCTGGCTCTCTGACGTTTGTCCTTGTCGAAGTTGCTGCAGGACCACATCAAGCTCAAAAACAGAGGCAACTACAACTAGAAGCAGCAACACCAGTAGCAGCAGCGGCAACATCAGTAGCACCAACACCAACAAGACAGCAACAACATCTGTAAGCTGCCGTAAGGCAAATGGCTAAAGTAACCACCGACCAAAATGAGTTTGAGGTATGCACCATAAGAAATTATAATTAAAAAACTAAATGACCGATATGTTGAAGAATAAAAATATAGAGATGTTGGTATATCGATGAATGAATAATATAAAATTAAAGGAATAACATAAAAAATATAAGTACTATAGGGAAATCTTGGTTTTATGGAATATTAAAAAAATTATTTAATTTCTAAGAGGTCTAAATATTATTTTGTTTAAAATGTCTTAATAATTTTATGCCAAATTTATTATTAACTTAATTCACTTATAGAATTTCCTATTAATTTGATACTAGCCAAAGCATTCATAAATATTATCTTCTACAAAAGTTTATGCTGATAAAAGGTACCAATTTATTTTATATTTTTTTTTAAATGCTTAACTTACTTTATCATATTTAAAAAAATGTTTTTTGCAGTGCAGAAAATGTCCCTAAGAGAAAGGGTATACGATAGAAAGGGGTTTGAGGTGCAGAGGTCAGAGTGATGCGGCGCCTTTTTGCTTTGATAATGGCAAATGCTTCGGAGGTCTGCCAGTGGCTTCTTTGCACTCTCCTTCTTACTCTTTTCCCCCATATTCTCCCCGCTTTCCTTCTGTGCATATGTGTATGTGCGGCGGAAATATAGTTTATAAGCCAATGGGGAAATGTTAGTGGGGGTTTCTAGGGGGGCGGAAGGCGTAGAGGACTTAAGGTGGGGATGGTTAATTGGCCAAAGGATGGGTAAAAGGATGTTCTGCAAGTGTGAAAAAGCGGAACGAGGAGATCAAAGAGTATCCTGGTGATAGGGTATAGGGGTTTATAAAGGGTCTATGCTCTGCTTGGATATTAGGAGATAGTGGTTTTCAAGTTTCTGATATATTCGGTGTATTTGATAGTTTTAAAATTTGCTTAAAAATATTTTGTGAGGAAGGGTTTATGGTTTATTAATCCAAAAAGAATACAATTTGTAATTTTTGTTTCTGAAAAGAATTCATCATGATCGATTTCACTCGGCTTTTCAATTAGCTTTTTTTCATTTTTGTAATATTTTTCTATAAATTCTTAACCTCTTTCCATTCTTTTTCATTATTGTGATGTCACTCTTTCCTTTTTTTTTCATCATCCCAAACTTCCTTTGTCCTTCGTTTTCATCCCCATTTCCCCATTTTTTTAGGGACCTCAAACCTTATATGAGGGTTTCCAGTCTTTTCTAAATCCTCCTTCCGGTCTGTAACTAATTTTTTTCACGACTCTCCCCACAATCGGAATTTTGAATTCGGGCGTATAAAGATGAAGATGACGACGCTGCATATATACATGAGTGTGTGAGTTCGTTTGAACTTTGCTGCAGTTGATCAAAAATTCATTTTCCCAAAACTTGCCATAAAAATGCGAATTTTATAGAAGTACGTGGATGTAGAGGGTGTGCTTGGGGGAGTGGCTTTCGCATGTGCGAATAAGTAAGTGAGTGTGTGAGTTTGCATAGCAACTTACTTCAGACTTTATTACTTTGCCTGCGATCGGTGGTTGTTGTTGCTGGTGTTCCTAGTCCTGCTGCTGCTCCTAGAGAGTCTCTGCTCTGTGCGGCTGCCATCGCCTGATGCACGTCGACCTCGTCGACATGTCGTTGACAGCGTTGTTAACATTTTTATAACCAAAAACTTTATGCGACTCGCGAGAGGGTTTAATATAGCGAGTAATACACAGAGAGAAATGTTGAAAATAGCCATAAGAGCAAGGGAAACTTTTGCAATTACTATGATACAATAAAGTTGCAAGTTGTATCTCTATCTTGCTCTCACTCATACTTACCTCAGATGGTTAGTGGAACCTCAAACCTTTGTTTAAAATACTCATCAGCATTCTATCTTGTTTCTCGATGTAACTCTTGCTTTTCTCTCAGTGTTCATGGGCTTGCATTCGGCTTTCCGCACACGTGATGTGTTACAAGCACGCATGTTGCACGTTGCACGTTGCGCGTTGGCCGGCAAAAGTCAAAAGTTGCACTTAGCGGTGGCGCCACCTTCGACCTCTGCCCACCTCTCTAGCTTTTTCGGGGGTGGTGGGCAGGTTTTAGGGGGGCGTGTCTTTGGGGGTAGGCAGACAACAATGCACGTTCAGCCTGCGAAGTTAGTTGGTTGGCGGGTTGTTAGCGAAAGTGTTGCATTTGCCACACATTCACAGCTGGGTTGCTGCTGCTGCTCCTCCTCCCACTGCTGTTTTTGATGGCTCCATGTTGCCACTCTTCTGGGTGCTCTTTTTTTTGTGACTGTGACTGCCTTTTTTTGGCCTATTGGCTTTTTCGGGTTTTGAACCGCCGCCATGGTCGTCGCCCTCCTCGTCCCCGCCGTCGCCGTCGTCTCTCGTCGTGATGATGACCTCATTCTGTCTGGGCCCTCCCTCTGCTTGTGCACCAGGCCCCCCCTCTGACCGTACCCCACGCTGTCGGCGCAATTTAATTTGCGAAACTATCTGTGTTCTGCCAAAAGTTTGTCTACCACATTGTTGCCGCTTCTGACTGGGCGCGAAAGCCCGGCCATCGCGCCCGTGTGTTATTTGCACACCAAATGGAGAAATGAACAGAGAGGCGGGAAAGTGGAGCTCGACTAAGGAATATCCATTAAGGGGCTTGATGGGGATTTATTTATTTAATGGGTTTACCAGTCTCAGACGTTGCAGAAAGTTGCTAGCCAAATTAAAATTTGCCAACAAGGTGTGGAAATTGGGTAGACATTTTTAAACAATTTAGTTTTTAATTATTGTGATTTTTTAACTTAGTTATGTTTGAGTGCATTTACTTAACTCAGGGCTATTTTTAAACAAGTTGTGTACTTTAGTTATATGTATATATATTTATATATTTATGTATTTATGTAAGCAGAAACAATTAACAATTCATTTTACTTTATATTTTCCTCAACTACCGTATTTATTTTTGCTGCCAAAAATTAATTTATAATTTCTTTGGACTTTCAGACCTAACATTTATTTAATTGATGCGCTTTCTCTTCAATATTCAATTACCTACTTCTATATTCAATTTCTAGCTTGCACCCAACAATAAATAATAAAAAAGCCGTCAGGTATACAAGTCAACAATCATCTAATTCACAATTGAGAGTCTCTGAAGAACAACTAATAGATTTATTTCGTAACTAACAATTATTTTTAATTTAAAGAAACCTATTTTTTAAATATTATAAAATTATTTTGTTACCTGAAACAACAAAAACCAAATTTGACTTTATATTTTCTTCAACTTCTGTATTTATTTTTGCTGCCAACAATTAATTTATAATTTCTTGTGACTTTCAGAAAAAACAATTATTTAATTGATGAGCTTTCCTTCAATTTTCAATTAATTAATTAATTGCTAGCTCTATAACAAACAGCACTCCCAGCCAACAATAAATAATAAAAGAGCCGTAAGGGAGAGAAGTCACCAATTAATAAATTTATAATTGAGAGAAGGAAAACGAATACATTTTTTAAACTAACATTTAATAAATTTAATAGCACTTTTTATTAATAAACGTAAGAATATGAAATCAAACTATTAAAATCCTGCTTTTACGATAGTTGTAAAGCTTTTTTTTTGCTGGTAAGAAGCTCAACACAAGAAACTGTCCCATTACTTCCCATTTTTGAGTTGAAAGAACCCCGCATCCAATTAGCTAAGATTATGTAGACCCCATAAGTGCCTTATATACCCTTAAAGCCTACGAAATACCCATTGAAAATGCTGTAAAAAAAGCAAAACTATGCGCGAATATGCCGCCCCCCCCTTCGGAATCCCTGTCGCTTGTGGGCCCCGACGTATATGGCATGATGTTATCAGTTCGATCTGCGCATTTGCATGCCGAATGAATGACGCTGCTCCGGCAGCTCCCCTCCTGCTCCTCCTCCTCGTCCTCCTTCTCCAGCTGCTGCTGGGGATTGTAATGTTTGGTAATGTTTGAATGTTTGGCCATGATGGGAGCTTTGCGTCAGGCCAAAAGTGGATGCGACAAGTGGGGAGGCGGAGTAGAAAGAGTAAGCTGGGACAGAGGCGGAGATGGAGATGAAGACGGAGATGGGGGCTAGAGGAGCGGAATAGCGAGGCCAAAAGGGTCAAAGTGAAATGGGGCCGCCGATGAAGATGACTTTGCCTTGGGTTGGCCATCTCCCAGCAGCACAGCACAGGCCCAAATACTCGTAGTTTATGGCCAAAGGCATTCAGCATTCGCCTGCGGCCAGTTGGATGCTAATCAAGTCCAGAGTTTCCACTGGATTTAAAATCACATTTTTTCCGGAGGACCCATTGCTGGTGTCGAGTGGTTGCTGAATTTAACCCACAATCTGTCCGCAAGATTGTACGAATGATTGGTAAATGCCAGATGCCAATTTAACATTTTGGGCCATGTCTTATTGATGGGAATTTAAGGGGTGAGGAAATGGGTACAATTTAGTTTTTAAAAGATTTATTTTTTTGCAAGACTTTGTAATAGTTTAAAATTATGATTTAAATTGTTGAGACATTTTAGAAGATATATAACTTAAAGGGCATTTTTTAAGAAGTATAAAAGTCCATGTTTGTTGGTAAATATTTTAAAGCCTCGCATAATTAAATTATTCAAATTTATTTATTAAAGATATTAATTGAAAATAAAATACTTCCACAGCTTTATCATTTATTTATGTAAACATCTTCCAAAGAAACATAAAGTTAGCCCCAACTTAGACTTATATATTTTAGCTTTTTAAAGACTCCCATTTCTTTAAAAAACTTATTAAAAATAGCTTTATAACTTTAGAAACTTTTCCTTCTACGCTTATTCATCCCCTAAAAGATGGAAATTTCTGCTGCCAAGTCTTTGCTATTTCAGCACTTTTAGAATTTTTCAAACCTAATTTAAATGCAACCCCCAAAAAGGAAGACTTACCCCAGCGAAAACTTGCTCATATTTAATATTAATATTTTCTGTCTGGGGACAGTGGGAAGGTAAGAAAGAAAAAGCCAGCTTGGTTAAAACAATACTCTCACCGAAAATTCGGGGCTCATCAATTTCCTTTACTTTCAAAAATTTGTCTTCATTTTTGGGCTCAACTTTTTTGGCTTTACTTTTGATTTAAAAGGCGCCAGACAAGGCGATGTGACAATGGCAATGACACCGGGCCCCCCATGATTTCTTTCCCTCGATATGAATATGATAAATCCTCGTCTCAAATTACCCAAAGAAAAAAAAGAACTTTCGCTCCACAAAAAGGCTAAGGAACTTTGCAAAACTCCACCGACTTTTGGTATTGGAATTTTTCGGCGAGTCTCGGATTTCGCAAATGCAATTGTTCGTGTTCGGGTTCGAGGTTTTTTTCTTACTTTTATTTGGTGTGTTGGACTAACACAAATTAATGTCACGGCAGGTGGGCGAAAGGTGGAGTCCAATTAAAAAACATATTTTTTAATTGCATTTCGCTGCACGCATGTCGGGCCATGTTATTACCATTGTTGCTGAATATTCCTCTGCCTCTTTACCCAATTTCACAATTGCTGTTCTTGTTGTAATTGGTTTATTGACAGAAAACTGGAAAAAGCAGGCCAATGTGCATGGTATATGCTCTTGCATATTTATTATATACGCTCCACATTGTTCCATGGATTTTTGTTTGGGGATATTTGCTTAAACTTTTTGTGTCCTGCGCCCCGGCTCAATTAAAAATTGTTTATTTAATTTGTGGCAGTCGCACATTTAAATTTTAATTAAATACATTTTTAATGCACGACAGGTAATGGAATTGAATGTTAATGCCGCGGCCGAAGTACTGCATTTGATAAATCTGTTAATTGGAGCGATGTATCCACCAGCTGACGACTGCGTCTAGACTGGATATTTAATGAGTAACAAATGGGTTTGGGTTCTAAAAATATATGTGTTTAATTCAATTAAATATGTTAAGTATTTGGTGTGAAGGAATATGCTAAAATAATGCCAGTTGATGCATATTTTAAGCCTATTTTTTTCTCAATTCTTGGGATACTTGGGGTAATTAATGCCCTTAAATAAAAATATTAAAATATGTCAGACATTCTCTCATTAAAATTAGCTTATTTTGACGAGGAGAAACAATTGTTAAGCTCGATTTGAAAGGTATATATATTCTTTAAAAATATCCTACTTTTAATTTATAAAGCTTTAGTTTTTTGTATGCTTTATTTAAGATTATTTTTAAAGACATTCATTCAAATTTTATTTGATAAATTAAATCATATTTTATTTAATAAATTAATTAAAATATGACACAAAATCTTGTATTAAAAGGCCTTAAAATGAAATAACAGATATTACTTTTTAAACTCACTTTAAAAAGTATTTTCTTTCCTTCCCAAAATCCTTGATTTAAACAAAACCAACAGTCTCTAATCTCTAATCACATTTATCCCTGTTTGAACAGGCCACAAATCCGCTTATATAGACATTAAAAATACAAAACTGCAACTTGGCCAAAAAGAAAACAATCTGTGCATTGTCTTTCCTTTTATGGGCCACGGCTAATTCATGAAAATTATGAGACGAGCTTCGGCAACATTCCAGACTTGCAGAGGGGCAAAAATAAAACCAATCTTGAGAAGACGCCCACGCGACCAGGAGATGCGTTTCTGCGTTTTTGCGTTCCGCTGGCTTTTGGGCGAGGCCCAGACCAGGCCAGGCCAGACCAGACCAAGCCCGGCCCGGCCTTTTGTATTAATATCAGGGTGAATATCTCAAATTTCAATGGGCCGCACAAAAATCTGGCACACATCTTTCCAAGCCAAGCCTAAGAGTCGCAAAAAGACGACCCAGTCTCGGGGTTCTCTTTCTTTTTTTTTTTTTGGTTTTTTTTTGGGTCCCAGGAAGCTGGCCAGTTCCCGTTCCCAGTCAGTCGTGTGCGCCGCCCATCAAACAAAGCAGCTAAAATGGTAGGAAGTCCAAATGTATCTTTGTATCTCATTTTGAGTATCTCTAAATATGTGAGTGAGCGCGAGTGTGTGTGTGTGAGAGCCGCCGCAAAAAGGCAAGTCCAGGCCAGGCCCGAAATGCAGGCCAGGATGAAGCTGGAAGCTGGATGCTGGCTGCTGGTCCTCACTTAGTCGGGGCGCACTCATCAACACACAGACCGCAACGTGTCCCATTTAGAGAGACGGAGGAGCAAAAGGGAAAAAAAAGATACGGCGGAAGGAGCAGGGAATAGTGAGAAGATGAGTGCACTGAAATCAATTTTAAACGAGACTCGGGATTAATCTTAGCAATGCTTATGTTGCCTCCTGAGCAAGTTATTTATTTCAACAATAAAAACACCTTTTGATATGTTTTAAAATATTAATATTATGTAATTTGTAAACAAAGCTCCTTAAATATTTTTATATTAATATTTAAAACCTTATAAATTTATCCCAGTGTACACTATAGCAAAGAATAAGCCCGAGCCCCAGAGATAGTGGCCATAAAGCATGACTCCGGCAGGCGGCGATATCCTTGAGTGCGAGTCCAGTGTGCCAGGCCATTAGCCGCAAACGAGAAATGAAGATTATCTAAAAGATACATGCAGCGGCAGCGGCAGCGGCAACAACGATGACAACAAAACAGCACCGAACAAGTTTCATTACAACGAAATTTTCGGTTTTTGGCTTCGCATTGTTTCTGGCCTATAAGTTATGCGGCAGGAGCGACCGAAAGCTGCCAGCTACAAGCCTCAGACAGCTCACAACCCACACTCTCTACCCTCCACCCCTTAATTTATCGGCCAAGAGTAACCAAAAAAGTTCCAACTTCAGTTTCAGATTCAGATTCAGATCCAGCGGGGCAGAGTTCACTTTTTTTTTTGCGGCCGGTCTTTGGCATTGAGGCGCCATTGTTTTGGCATAGTTTCCAAGCCCAACACCAACACCCAAAACCCAACACCAACACTATCAGCAGCAGCAGCGCACACCCGCAAGCACATATGCACCCGGTTTTTCGCATAGTTACAGTTACAGTTACAGGCCACCGCCGACGGGCAGACAATGGTCTCGCTTCGCAGCGGAGAAAGCAGCCACCAACAATGATGCACTGCATCAAAGGTTTTGCTGGTCACACTAGAGATGGTCACGTGACGAGGGGGAGACTCAGGGTGGGCACACTGTTGGAGAAATGTTTTTTATATTTATTTCTCAGATCAAAGATATAATAAATCTATAAATTGGGGTAAGTCTTTATTACTAGCACAAAAATTGTCAGGTTAAGAATGAGGGCAACAGTGCTTTGAAGTCCGTGCTGGCCACACTATAGATGGTAGCTTGAGGAGTAAGAACGAGAGGTTGGAATACCTACAGGGTTAGACATTTTCATTTAGGCAACATTATAATAAAGAACTAGTCATAGTGGATGATATTATAATTTTTGTACAGAGATGGTAACGTGTAGAACATAGAGAGACCTAACTACAATGATATAAGGCATAAAATGTTGCTTTGGTAACACATAAGATGAGCTCAAAGTAAGGTTAGAAGAAAAGTAATTTTTTAAATTATAAAAATATTTTTTTTAGTGAATTTGATAAGCTAATGTAACCCATTACATTTTTTAAGAAATGTAAATATTAAATATATAAAATTTATCTTTTATTAATTAGCTCCAGTTTTCCGATTCTCTATTAACCTAAAAACAATAAAACTAAGCCCTTAAAATATCTTTTTTTACACTCTGCCTAACGAAGTTCATCTCTAGCTCTACAACTTTGCCATTGTCCCCATTTCTGGGCTGTCCTGGTCTGTGTAGTGCATAATTGTTTTATTAGCAACATTTGCCTAAGCCAAAATCCATGGCCGGATTCCTTGCCGACACCCTACCCCCGGGGCACCCTCTCTGGCAGTCCCTTGGCCTGCTCCTCGTCCCTGCAGCGGCGCTTCGGTTCGTGTATCTTGCAGATACGTGCACTTTGTTTGGCACTATTGCCTAGTGGCTTTGTTTTCGAACTGTAACTGAAACTGGGCTACCGGCAGGAGGAGGAGTACCAGGAACGTGAGATGGGGCCGAAAAAGTGAATAGCAGATCGAGGGTTCCAGGTCGTTTGGGGGAATCCAAAAAAGGGCGTCCCCAATCCAAACATGTATCTATCCGGGCGGCCCACAAAACATAGATGTATGGATGCACCGGCGGTGGGGGCGATTGTTGAGATTGTTGCTGCTGCTGCTCCTGGGGCCCCGAGGGAAAGGCGAAGGAAAATCGGATTGATTGGTGAGTGCTGCTGCCCGGAGATCCCTCCTGTGTTGTCCCATCCGTGGTCATTGTTTTGCACTTGCAGGTGGCATTCATAATTGTCCCTCAAGAAATCCATCCATGAGATGGAATTTTCAACCAGGATGCGTCTGGGATTATGGAAGGCACACACGGACACACATCAAGTGTTGGCAAATTGAAACAAAGTCTTCGGATTTCAAAAGCAAAAACACCTCGTCTGGGGCTGCATTCAAATTAGATAAGAAACTAATTTTGGCCGGCACACCACACACACGTTTTGTGATTCGAGTTGCGGAAAGGAAATGTTCCAATTCCCCTTTTAGTTGTTATATCTCTTGGTTTTTTTTTCTTATGGGTTTTTGGTTATTTACTAAATAAATAATAACCAAAAATTGTTGATTTCCAATATGGAAATGTTCAGAGATATTTATTATCCTTTGAGAGTCTTATTCCCATTTAATTTCTTATATATTTTAAAATTAGTTTACAAATATCCATAAAAACAGCCATTAATAAATCATTTAAATTAACATTTACGATGTAAAGAAAACCCACAAAAACCTGCATTTAGTTAATGAAAGTATCAAATAAAAATTGTTTCCTTTAGCTACTTTTGATAGCCTCGCTTACTTAATGTTTACGATTTTAAAACCTCATAATTCGATTGTTAATTTAGTGCGCAAATGCTTTTAATGATCGTTTATTTTCAGTTGCATTTTTGGGGTGTAAACAGCTCCTCACATCTGACAGTTTAATTTGCAATTTTTCTTATGGCTTTGGCTTCCTTTCGACTTGGCTGCAAAGTTGGCTTAAAACTATTGATAAACCATGATAGTTAATTCTCTAGGGGCTTCCGGCTGCAATTTAAACTTTGCTCAAAGGCGACTTAAAATTTGATTTATTGCACACTCAAGTCGCTCCTCCTGTCCGTCAGTCAGTCCGCCGTCAGTTAGTCAGCTGTAATAGCTGCTGGTTGCCAGCCCGAGTAGCATGTGTATCTGTATCTGCTGGATACAGCAGTGTAGTAGCAGCAGATAGTCTGCTGCATAATAAAAATAAAAATTTTGAACGCTGCATAAAAGTAGGAAAAAAACAAAAACGACGGCGTCGAACAGAAGCGTGTAAAAGTGCTGTAACTTGGCCGGTTCACCAATAAAAAAAAGATAATAAAATATAAAAAAGAACTGCACAGCTCTGGACGCTTGGAGGACGCTGCTTTGATCAATCAAGCGTCAAAATTATTGCCCTGTGCCACAGCCAGCGACAGTTCGCGTCCGCGAGTTCGACTCGCTACACTTAAGATAAACTAAGCTAGTCCTTCATAAATGGGAAATTATATTTACATAATTAATTATAGAGTAAATAGATATTTAGGGGAAATAATAATAAACTAGTTTCTTGAATCAACCTTTGAAACCTATTAGTATGATTTGAAATACCAATTACAACCTTCTAAGTTTGAAATATTTTTAATAACGTTTCCTAATAATCTTTTGAGAATTACAAGGCATTTTTAAGCTTCTTAAAAATAAGCACATAAAAAGTAAACCTTTGATAAGTATAAATATTTCCTGAGCTAGTATTTGATTAACAATAAAAATTAAAATAAGAATAAAATTTTCCCTAAGTGAGGAACTAAAGCGTTTAATAAATCTAAAAGAAAATTATTTTCTTTCATCCGTATTTAATTTTGGACCCCTTTCAAACCTAGATTATTTTTTTAGGTGTACAGCAATCGGTTGATTTACAAGGAACAGGGGGGCAGTGAAAAAGGGGGCGTAGCGCGGATGCAATTATAACCATTTCCACGTGACGCTTCAATGAGCCGCGGCTCGCTGGCTCCCAGCGGCATGGATATCGCCTCGGTTCGGTTTTGGTTCGCTCCTCGGCTCGGGTTGAGGTTGAGTATTTGAGTTGGTTGAATCGCGTTGAGTCGAGCTGGTTGGTCGCCGGCAGAAGCCGTTAGTTGTTGTTCATGGCTAAATGGAAATTTATTGCCCACCAGCAACGCCCACACAGCTGCCACCAATTCTCGACCCCAGCCAGACTCGCACACACAAATGGGACACACACTCGACACACTACAATATCGTGGCTATATCGTACGGAGTTGCAACTCTAATGAAAGCGAATCGCACAGGGGGTTGAGTTCAGAGAGGCACAGTGGCGTTGGTGGAGGCAACGTGACCCTAGGCCGATGGTCTTTAATAGATCAGGCTTTCAATCCACACTTCACCTGCTCTGTGGAGAATAAGTATGTATACATAAAGGCCAGAGATATATCAAGGATTCAGGGAGAATTTATAAAAAAAAAAACCATAAGAACAAATAATTTTAAAAATATTTCAGAAATTTTCTAACTAAAATTCCAATTAACTTTCTGAGTATTTCAGAGCTTACTCGCTGCGCCACTTGCTCTCAGTTTTCCTCATATCTGCGCCTTAGTTTCCTTGATTTGAATATACTGAGCCCTGGATCGGTTTTCTGAGCCAGCTCTGATGCAACTCCTTGGAAAACCCTGAAGGGGCTACCCGAACGTGCGTGGGTCCATTCGCCGCTGCCGCTCAAGTGGCAGCTCCGATGAGGATGTGCAACATGGCCCTGCAACTTGGGCGAATAGGAAGAGGCTTCGGCTCGTTGGCCATGTTATTATTATGCGCCCGGTGTGGCGCATAATGCAGCTAATCTAGGGAATTAGGTAAAAAGGCTGACAAAAGCTAAACGAGCTGCGATATTGCAGCTATAGCATGCCAGCAACATTGCACATTGCAATATCATCGTATCCTGTTAGGCAAAGTAACTTGGCCTAAATTGTTTGCTTACACCTTCAAAAAGAATCTATTGTAAAAGAAAATCTTATGAAAATAATTTTAAGATTATAAATCAATTTAAGATTAGAATTCTTAGCAAGGGGTATATATTTCTAGGCAGATATTTAAATCAAAACGTTACCAAGTTTTTCTGGTTTTTTATATATTTTATTTCTGCTAAAATCTCTCCAAAACAAACGCTTTTCTTTAAATAAAATTTTCTATTAACTTCTCTAATCTATTCCCAATTAAATCTAACCTTCGCGTCTATATAAATTAATTGATCTTTCTCCTCGTGTAGAGTGGACTTCACGGCGCTTATCTTGGGCCAAGTGTCCTGTTTCCCCCTCAGGCCGTCCGCCTTATCCGCCTTTTCTTTTTATTTTTTTTCTCTGAAGGATTTACGGCAGCAACGCACAGCAGTCAAAGTAGCTAAGCGAATTAAAAAAGTAAACTCGAAAGTAAATTAAATGACAGCCAAGTTGGAAACCGGAGGAAATGAGAGGCGGCTCGGCGCTCAGCCAGCTGATAAGTTGCTAAGCCCGGGAGAAAACGACAATGCCGGAGAATGGTCTTGGGGCATGGAGACGGCTGGGTATCTGCAGCCGAAGGATCAAGGGATGTGGAGCGACCGCAGCGAGGAAAAATGTTTTAAAATGAAATCACTTTTAATGAGTCATTCAAGTGGCATGAAGACGGCAACAGACTCGACTCCGCTTCAGCAACAGCTCCTCTCCAGCTTTTCTCCAGCTCCACTCTTAGTCGACTTGACTAGCCAGCCAGGCAGCATAAAAATAATAATTTTTACAGCTACCTACAAACAAAAAGAACAACGAAAAAATGATGGCTATGGCAGGCAGGAATTAGAGGGAAGAATATGAGAATTCCCTAGGTGCATAGAAAGTTTATTTTTGTACAAAAAATATTAGTAATAAATCAAATTTATTCAGTAAATAAAGA